>BHEV01016845.1:0-18574 GCA_004319985.1 Emydocephalus ijimae | reverse complement strand
CAGCCCCCTTTATATAGGCAAGCTCTTGGGTATTTAGCCAATGAAAACACAGGAACGCTAGCTCTTTTTAACCAATGAGAATGGCTCATTAATAGACAATCAGATTCTCCTGAACGGACCAATCCGNAGACAATCAGATTCTCCTGAACGGACCAATCCGATATCGATATTATCGGCCAATCAGAAGTGCAGGGCCAGAACCCTGCACTTTGCTTTAAGGTTTCAACAACTTTATTCAAACACTTTTATTAATTCACAACACACCTCCTGTCTATCTTTCTCCCCTGCCTTTTTAAATTAATCATGTCTTTCACTTGTTATGTTTCATCAGGAGAACCAGGTGGAAAATTAGCACTCAGTCATACTTGTACCACATATCGTATTCCTGACAAAAATTGTCAGATTGGGCATGTTTTGCCCAGCATACTGCAGGAGATGCAACCAATACATTGACTCTGAACATGCTCATGTTACTCTGGACAAACCAACATTTCTAATCCACAGATTGCTTTCATGTCAAATTTGGAAGTTGAGTCATGGCAACCTCTTCATTTTGAAAAAAAAAAAGCTACTTAGATAAGCAGCAAAATGTTTCAAACCAAAACAGAAAAGCAGTCCAGTTGCCATGACTCACTTTCTAGACAACTTTACCTGGATGACTGAGAATTTTCATTGACTTCCACCACAAGACACTTTTGCTTGTACCTCAACCATTAGAAGGTACCTGCAATGT
The DNA here is from genome assembly GCA_004319985.1 of Emydocephalus ijimae. NCBI lineage: Eukaryota > Metazoa > Chordata > Lepidosauria > Squamata > Elapidae > Emydocephalus > Emydocephalus ijimae. Next base: position 17,841 of record BHEV01016845.1, on the reverse strand, counting down.
ACTAAGTCTTAGGCAGGATAATGAGAAACACTCAGACCAATGCATTGAAATCTACCAATTTTCTGTTACTGCTATATTTTCAATTCATTATACTACAATCCACCCACAATTATAGTAACCTTCATTCGGACCATTCATCAACATTATCTGCCTTCCTGTTGGTTTCCCCTTGGTTATACATCACCTCAAGCAATACTATCTCAAGTTGCTGGATCCTTTCAATATATCCCAGAAGCATGCTGATTCTTTGGATACTTTCCATGGCATCACCATGGAAAGATCTTAGCTCAAGACTTCTTTAGGTTTCATTTGTTTTTCAAAGGGAAAGCAGCCAAACTGGGAGAAGTAGCAAAAGACATTTTGATTACTCTGATATGTGAGCTGGAATGAATGATCAAATTAAGGAGGCTTGCCTGTATGCTTCCAATGATATGATTGGGAAGAATTTTCCTGAGAGATAGAAAACTGGGCACAAAATTGCATATCTAATAAGAATCGTATCTTGGTAACCTAAACTGAATTGGCCAATTTAGCATCTTGGCAAAGAAAAACAGTCCAGTTATAAAGAATTTATTGCTGAAGAACCTAATTCATCACTGCCAGGTCATCCAGATTCATTCTGGAACTGTCAAAGTCTTCTAATGAGCCTTGTTTGATTCTAGTCTAGGCAATCAATGGATGATATAGGCAATCAATGGATGTTCATCCTTCTGACAAATATGGAGGAGTGATCATTATTTAGAACCCCAGGCAACCAATATCTATTTCAAAGCCAGACCTACTGCTCACAAGCATAACCTGGTTTACAAAATTGTAGCTCATTTTTCTTCTGTGTAATTTTCATTTAGTGCTATCTGTTAGCGAAGCTCTGAATCAAAACAGGGCTGCTTCCTTTAAAGGGATTGGATTAGTTGAGGATGGGATTCAGTGTAGTCACCAAGAAGGGCTTTGCCACATGTCTGAAGCCTCTTTCCCATGGATCACAGCAAACAATTGAATCAATGTGACCCATTTTGAGCATTTGATTCACAGTATTAAAATGGAATGATTTGATTTTCCAAGTGGAGTTCCTGCATTGTATTGGATGGAAGTGGTGCCTTCCAGTGGAATATAACTATTTTTCTTTCTTTTTTTGCACAATTGTATTGATGATTATATGAAATAGATAAAATAATAATTATGGAAATCTAATAAAGTGCACACACGCGCACACACACACACATATACACACACACATATACAAATACACACACACACACACACACACACATATATATATATTCTTAAGTTTTTGCGGGTACTTTCATATATGGTATTCAGCTTTGTTCGGGTATTTTCCCACGTCATTATAGTTGTGCTTTTAAAAGCACAACTATTCTGATGCCTGTTTTTAGGTCAAGAATGATTGTTAGTTCCTTGGATACCCCCATGATGATTTTTTGAATCTTCTTGTTTCCTTTATTAACTCATTATTTAGAGAAATAATTCCTGTAAAAGAACCCACATTTTGCCCCTTGCTTGATGTGATTATATTTTCAAGACTCCTAATTCTCCAAGAGATTGCCTAGTTTAGAACCTTACAATAGAAGTAACTGACATTGAATAGAAAAATATAGACAATTTGATAAGATTTACTATTTTTGATCTTAGATTGTCTGGCTATTTGCAAGTTCATTTTAACAAACTGTATTTTAATAACAAATAAGCATTTAGACTCCCTATCACTGCTGCCATAATGCTAATGAGAAAGAGAATGAAAAAAAAGTAGATTGGTTTTCCTTTTCTAGAAAGTTTTCTCATATATTCAGCAAAAAAACTGAAAAGCATTTAAATTCATATTTTAATCCATATGCAGTAATTGCTTGCAAATCCTTATGGATGAACAATCCCTTGGTATCTTGTTTTCTACAGAAGAGATAATTCTCAGTCAATCTGCAACTTTCTTCTCTAAAGCTATGTGGTTTGCCAGTGTTGACTATATTTTATCAGAAAGCAACTCTCAATCTGTGTGCCATTCTACAATATTTTCCAAATGCCATCTCAGAAGGAATGTTTCTGAGGAACAAGAAATCTGTTCAAGAAATTGTCCAGGGAACTTCTCAGTCGCCAATACAAAGAGATTAAGATTAAGAATTCACACTGTAGGATTAGATTAAGATTATGGTGATCTCTCCCTTGTTGAAGAATAAGGTCTGTTTCTCTGATGATATGAAGAATGGAATTGGATAATGAATCCCCACTATCTTGCATTACTTGGCCTGCCATGGCTTTGGAGGAAACAATCCAGATCTTGAATCAGATTGCATCTTCCATCTTTGATATAATTTATCAAATAAAATGTGATTCACTTGACCCTTTCCCCCACATTGGATGCAGTCCTCCTTTTTTCCCCTTTAATCTCATCAACCGTAATTTAATTTCTTCAGCAATGCTTTTATTTTCACACCCAGGTTTTGAAGTGCTAAGATGCTAAGACATAGACTCTAATTTGACTTTCACAGCAAGAAAACATTTTTAAAGTTACATTAAGGAGCCATTTAAATTTGCAGAAAAGAAAGAAAATCAATGGGGATATATCATTGGGAGAAAACAGATCTATCCTTAATGCAGTTCACTAAGTCTGCAATACATCCCGCTGTGCCAAAGCTTACAGAAATACTATGGCAAAGAAACAGTAATGTCACCCAGATATTAATGTTAATCTCCAGTAGCATTATGAACACATTCAGTTTTGCATGATTCCACCATGAAATAACAGGACAAGAAACTGGATGCATTTTCTTGCTCCTGTCTTTAGTATAGTTAGTGCTTCAGTTAAATAAAAGAATTTAACTCACGCTCTGTGGAATTTTTGCAACATGAAGAAATAGCAAAATTGCTTACAAAATGCAAATGTTCTCTTTTTACTAAAACTTAGATTAAAGGGCTGCATTAACAGTGTTGTTCCATCTTGGGTCGGCTCTATCTTTTCTCTAAATGAGATGGTAAACACATTGTTTACAGAAACACCTATGGAAAACCTCCTCCTTTCCATCTGAAAGGAAAAGGTTATCGGATGTGATCAGAAAAAGAGAATTAAGTATTCCAACAGCTCTTGAATCCAGTGGGGGGGAAAATGACCAATCACTCAACTGAAAACCCATTTTATTTCATAAATTACTTCAAAGATGAGGGACTCAATCTGATTCTTCAATGCTAAGCCCCTGTGCAAAATGTTCATTTATCTTTGGTAGTGAGATCTTAAAAAATAATTTGTGATGCAGGGGTCCTGAGGTAGTCTCCCAAGAGAATGCTTGCTGCTGCCCTTTGACTAGTAAAGGTTACTAAGAAATAGTCAAAACTGATTCTATTTCTCTTGCTTGTATAAACAGAACTGTTATTCAGCTGGAAATGAATGCTTAGGAAAGGAAAGGTCAAACTGCTTTCTTCTTTTGTAAGAAAGGACAATTTTTATTCAGTTTCTGCAGTGCTTCAAAATAGTTCAGAAAAGATGCTTCAAAGCACCGGATAGTATTACTGACTACTTTAAAAAGTTGCTTGCAACTTTTTAAAGCAGCTGCATTTTCCTACCATTTCCCTTCAGTCAGATGCCCTTCAATTGATTCAGAAGCTCAATGGACTTTTGTGCAAGTGCACACACTCTTTTTATTGAATTGACAACTTTGATTGAAATGAGTCAATGCCCTATATGTGTGCGCCTAAGCCTATCCATAGATGAACAGACCCTCAATTTTTAAAATCAAAATATCATGAAAAATGCTCCACGCAAAGATAATCTGAAACCATATTTCTCATGGTATTTTGGTTAAAAAAATGAGGCTCTGCTCATCTGTAGATGGGCTTATATGCAAATATATATACCAGTGATGGCTAACCTTTTCAGTACCAAGTGCCCAAAGCACGCACATCCCCAAAATGTAACACATATGTGCACCCTGCGCAGGTGTGCATGACCCCATGCCCTTCATACCTGCACAGGTGACACCTGCATATGCACTCCACCCCCCACATTTTCCCTGCCCTGTGCATGCACACGCCCCCTGTGTGTGCCCCCCCATGCATGCATGACAGAGACCCGAAGACCAGCTAGCCGGTGGGAGGTGCATGCTTACATGCGTGGCAGAGCTGATCTGGGGCAACGGCTTATGTGCCCAGAGAGAGGGCTCTGCATGCCACATCTGGCATGCATGCCATAGGTTCACCATCACATATATATACTGTATGGGATATGTGAGAAATTTAAAACAATATTACCAAATAAGCCTATCTGTGGATTTGAGTATATTTTGCCTGAAAGTCTTTGCTTATCCATGAATATGTACAGTAGAAGTTTGGAACAGAATCACACGGGCTCTTTGAATCAAATCACATATGACATTTGACTCAAATTGAACCTTGCCTGATTTTCACTCTTCTAACAGATGTCAGTGTGATTCAAACTTTTTTAAACTTCCTGAAATATATTTGGGGATTTAACGTACAATTTTCATGTATATCCCACCTACAAGCAACCGGAAAACTGTATCAGCAATTTTTGATGTTTGCAGTAAAGTGGACTTCAGTACATGGTATAGATTACCCATTACAGATCTCCAATCCAGGGAAAAGCTTCATTTGACCAAATTCCTTATAGGAACTGCACATCATTTTCTCTAATGTCCAGCTATTTGCTTGCATTCAAACTATGTTATAAAATAAATAAATTATCACAGACATCTATGGGATGTTTTAATGTTAATGTGGATTTAATGGGATGTTTTAATGTTAATGTGGGGACTTATCTACTAAAGAAAAGAATTGTGTTAAGTCTGGGCGGTGGGTCCCAAAGAGAGACGAGACTCAACAGCTCTTTATTAGGAACAGCTCTTTATTAGGAAATCAGATACTGAGACAAGGCTCCCAGCCATGGCAGCTCTTTTTATAGAGCTGGCTGCGGCTAGGCAACCTATGGCAAGCTTTTGAGCTTGCCGCACTTGGTTTTACCCAATTGCGGCAGCCCAAATATGAACCAATCAGAACGCTTAGTCTTGTCCAATCACAGCCCGGCTTTTCTGGACCAATAGGAATGCAGGCCTACAAGCCTGTTAGTATGGAACACCCCTCCCCTCTTGGTTCTGTCCAAGGGGTGGGGTAACGTAATCACGCAAGTAGGCAGATCTTCGTACCTGCCTACTAGACTTGCACAGTTCACAATGTCTCTGTTCACCATCGGGTTCGGATGGGCTCTGCATCACTCTCAAACTACTAGATGGAACTGCCTGGAAGGGTGAGCCGGTCCTCTGGGTGCGACTACCACCTGGTGATTCCGGATCAGTTGAGTCGTTTGCTCTGTTGCTTCTGCCTGGGCTGTCTGGGTTGGTAGAGCTTGTCCGGCTGCTGCTTCCAGGTGAAGTGCCCGTCTGCCACAACTCCCTTCTGGCTGGTAAGTGTTGTTGGTTTTTATTAAATGTTTGTGGGGGGTGTTCTGCTTATACAGGTGTTTATTCATTTTCCGAACTTGAGGTTTCCCCCCCTCTGATTTCTTGGTTAGAGTCTGTGAGGGGGGAAGTGGCCAGCCTGGATCTTAGCTGGTCAATATGATGTTTCCATGACCTCCCATCGGTGGTCTCGAGCCGGTAGGAGCGGGGGCCTGTGACTTGGGTGATTTTTGCAGGGATCCAAAGCGGGTCCCCTGTAAAGTTTTTGGCAAAAACAGTGTCTCTTACCTTGAAGGCGCGGTGCTTGCTGCTGGAACCAAGGGGTTTTTCTGCAGTGTAAGCAGGGTGCAGGCAGTCGAGAGGTGATCTGAGTCTTCTGCCCATTAGTAGCTCTGCTGGGCTCTTGTTGGTGGTGGTATTCAGTGTGATATGTTGTAGGAGAAGCATCCTGGTGATCTTCTCATGGATGTTGCCATATTCCATTTTGTGCAGAGTTTTTTTTGTAAATTGAACCATGCGTTCAGCTCTACCATTCACCGCCGGGTGAGCTGGCAATGTCAATGAGTGTCAGATGCCGCGGTCTGCCAAGTATTGTTCAAAAGCCAAGGCAGTAAATTGTGGCCCATTGTCAGAAATGATAACATCTGGCAGACCATGCGTGGCAAAAAGTCTATTTAATTTCTTGATGACAGCTTCTGTGGTGGTTGTCTTCATTGTGCTCACCTCGAGCCAATTCGAATAAGCATCAACAGTGATTAAGAAGATGTGCCCCTTGGTCAGCCCTGTGAAGTCAATATGGATGGGTGGCCAAGGGCCTCTGGGTGTTTCCCATTCTAATGGTGGGGCTTTAGGGGGAGCCGAGCGAGTCTCTTGGCATCTGTTACAAGTGGTGACCCAGGTTTCAATTTGCTTGTCCATGCCTGGCCACCAAGCGTAGCTCTTGGCCAGGGCTTTCATGCGCACAATACCAGGGTGCCCGTCATGCAGCAAGTCTAAAACTTTTTTCTCTAATGTCTCTGGTATTACTACCCGGTCTCCCCACAACATGCAACCTCTTTGTGAAAAGAGTTCAGTTTTCTGGTTTTTAAATGGTTTAAAAAAGTTTGTTTGGCTTGGTTTCTGGCCATCCCCTCTCCACCCAGCTGAAAACTCGCGCCAAGCATTTGTCCTTTCTGGTTTCGTGGGCGATGTCTTGAGCGGTTACTGGTGGCATGGGTATCGTTTCAATTTGCAAAACTGGCAATGAGGGAGCTGGGTCTTCTTGCAAATCTGGCAAAGGGGAGCGGCTTAAGGCGTCGGCATAAGAGATAGTCTTGCCAGGGCGATGTATCAATTTGTAATTATAAGTGGCTAGAAATTCAGACCATCTTGTCATTCTAGGTGACAAGATGTGTGGAGTGGGCTTGTCACCCGCCAATATGCCAAGTCGGGGCTTATGGTCTGTAATAATGGAAAATGTCCTACCATAAATGTATTCGTGGAATCTCTACTGCAGAAACGATGGTGAGGGCTTCTTTGTCCAGCTGGCTATAGTTCCTCTCTGGCTTGGACAAGGTCCTGGAAAAGAATGGAATGGGGGCTTCCATTCCATTCAGTAAAATGTGGCTCAGGATGGCGCCAACCCCAAAAGGTGATGAGTTGCAAGTGACAGTCAGTGGTAGTGTTTCATTATATTGCATGAGGACTGCGTCTGAAGTCAAAAGGTTTTTTATTTGGTGAAAAGTGTACTCTTCTCACTGTCCCATATCCAGGAAGCCTTTTTATCAAGGAGTCTATGCAGAGGTTCTGCGACAGTCGCTTTCTGGGGTAGAAAAATGTTATAGAAATTAATGAGTCCGAGGAAGGCTTGGAGGTCCGATTTGTTCTTTGGTCTGGGGGTGTTTTTGATGGCTTTCAACTTTTTCTCTGTGGGGTGAATTCCTTGTTTGTCAAGGAGGTAGCCAAGAAATTCAACCCTTTCAGTGCATAATTGGCACTTTTCCTTTTTCACCTTGAGGCCAGCGTCTTTGAATTTCTGTAGGACCGCCCTCAGTCATTTTTTCAATTGTTTTTTGGTAGGGGCTGCTACCAAAACGTCATCAAAATAGGGTACAACTCCTTTAATTCCCTGCAGCAATCTCTCCATTAGACTTTGAAAAATGCCTGGTTCAACGCTGACCCCAAACTGGAACCGGTTACATTTGAACGCCCCTCTATGTATCACTATGGTTTGGGCTTCGGCGGTTTCAGCATCGACTGGCAGTTGTTGATAAGCTTGAGCCAGGTCGAGCTTTGCAAAGATTTTGCCACCCCCTAGTGAGTGCAGGAGATGTTGGACTGTGGGCACTGGGTAGGCGCTCTGCTGCAATGCATGGTTGAGGGTGGCCTTGTAGTCACCACAAATTCTCAGGGAGCCATCAGGTTTGATGGGGGTGACAATTGGGGTCTCCCAACGGGCATGATCGATGGGTTCTAACATGCCTTGCACAATTAGTTTGTCTAATTGTTCGTCTATTTTAGGCTTGAGTGCAAAAGGCACTCGGAGCAGTTTGAGACGGATGGGAGCGATGTCAGGGCTGAGATTAAAGGAGATAGGGGACCCCTTGTACTTGCCTAGATGTTCACTGAGGACTTTTTGGAAGTCCTGGATGAGCATAGATTCCCAGTCTTCATCTTCTGTGTGGTTGAGGCCTGCCATCTCGATTCCCAACGGTGCAAACCACTGTGCAACCCCAGTAGGCTGGGTCGGTCTTTATCAACTATTGTGAGTGGTAGGATGGTGGTATGGGTTTTGAACGAAACTTTAAAATGTCCAGTGCCAGCGACCGGAATGTGATTAACTTGATAATCTCTCAATATTAGCTTCTGGTCACTTAGCTCTTGGTGGCGGATGCTGGGAATTAGTCATTTTATGGTCCTCCAGGAGACTATAGAGAGAGAGAGGAACCGGAGTCTACCTCCATGGTGCAAGGTTGGTTCTCAATGGTGACCTCTACATGTATCTTTCGTGCGTCTATTGATGAAGCGTGGCCGATGGTGACTGTTTGGTGCATTTCTTCTCTTCTGGGTACCTCGATGAACTTCCTGGGTTGGCTGTCCCGGTTCCACCTGCTGTCATTTTGGCAGTCCTGGTTCATGGTGGGGGTGCCATCACTTCTTCTTGGGCTGTTTCCTCATCGTTGGGGGCTGGAATTTTGTTTGTTGCGGCATACTTTGGCAATATGCCCTCGTTTGTCACAAAAACGGCAAACAGCATCCAGGAACTTACATTCAGAACGCGGGTGATTTCCTCCACAGCCGGCACATTGGTAACTCTACTTACGACCGCACCGGTCTTGTCGCTCGCGTTCTGACTGAAGTCTGTGTATTTCTTCCTCTTCACTGTCAGAAGGGGATTCGATGTCGCTGTGGGTGGGTGGATGCTGCGTGTTTTTCTGCTGCAGTTGTTGTCTCGCTGGTGGGTTGGTGGTCGGTTTCTATTGAACGCCACATTTGCGCTGCTGACTTACGGGTGGCCTCGGCTGTGGTGGCTTCGGCTTCGGCTACGGCATTGGTGAGGGAGATGTCCCCTTTAGCCATCAGCCTGCTTTGGAGAGTTGGGTCTTTCAGGCCGAGGATGACTCGGTCACGCATGGCCTCGTCTAGATTGGTGAATCCGCACAAGCCTCCAAGGTTCCTCAGGTCAGCTACGAACTCTCCGATGCTCTCGCCTTCATGCTGATCGCTCTGGTAAAAGTCATGCCGATGGATGAGGATCGGCACCGCCAGGGCATAATGGTTCCGGAGGATGGCAGCTAGGGTATCCCATTCCATTATCTTGACGTCTGCGGGCTTTGCGAGTGCCTTGGCCATTTTAAAAATGGCGGGTCCGCAGTGTGTTAGAAAGACCGCTCGCTTCTTGCTGCCAGTGGCGTCCTTCAGGTTGTTTGATTCCAAGAACATTTGGAAACGATCGATGTTGGACTCCCAGTCCTCGCTGGCCGGATCAAATGGTGTGGATGGCATGGCGCTGCTGGACATCTTGCTGGTCATCTATGCGCTTTCTGCCATGTGCTAGTCAGCTCTGTTGTCTCAGTATCCCACCTTCATCGCCAGTGTTAAGTCTGGGCAGTGGGTCCCAAGGAGAGACAAGACTCGAAGTAGTGACAACAGCTCTTTATTAGGAAATCAGATACTGAGACAAGGCTCCCAGCCACGGCAGCTCTTTTTATAGAGCTGGCTGTGACTAGGCAGCCTATGACAAGCTTTTGAGCTTGCCGTGCTTGGTTTTACCCAATCGCGGCAGCCCAAATATGAACCAATCAGAACGCTTAGTCTTGTCCAATCACAGCCCGGCTTTTCCGGACCAATAGAAATGCAGGCCTACAAGCCTGCTAGTATGGAACAAATTGCACAATTAAATACTCTGGCATCCAGTTAATAAAAGTATTTTGTGGAATGTCTGTTATACAGCTGACAGTAGCCATTTTGGATCATCCCATAGTTGCATTTGTCATTATATTTGTCACTAATTATAGGCAATGTAAATTTATCACTGCTCCTTAATGATCAGTGCTCCTGTCTATAAGTTATGCAACTCTTTCTCTGGAGAGTTCTGAGTATTTTGCATTCATCAGCATTTGGATGATATTTCTATGCAACATGTTTATGTTGTGTCACATGAGTTTCATTTTTCTAAAAGAATTGCTTGTCTGTTGCAACAGAATTAACAAAAAGTCTACAGCATCTTAAAAGCTAGGACATTTATTAATACATACATTTATAGTAATGGAGGAGCTTTTTTAAAAAAAATCTGAGTTTTTATTTTTTTTCTGCTCTTAAATTTAGTTCATTCCATTACTATATCAGATTTAATAGATTTAACAATTCACATACATTTCCTGCATTTTATCCTAATAGATAAAATGTCTGCTATTTTGCCTAATGTATCATTTTGCAACATGCTCAAACCTGAATATAATTTGCTGTACACCATTTACACTGAAATGTGATGCTTCTATTTTATAAATATTATTGAGCAGGTTTATCTTACTATGTACTTTTTGCAAGCAATTTTTTCCCTAACGTAACACATATTTGTATGCTATTTTCACCAATAACTGAGGCTTTGCACAGAATATTTTTAAAATTGACAAATATAGGTATGCTTTTCTGCCAGAGAGTTATCTCACAAGAGAAACTGGAGACATTCTAAATAAATATTTCATAGTAATCAGAACAAGAATTATTTTACAAGTCAATGTTCTTCCAATAAGTTTAGAATGGTGTACATAGATGTAAGACTTCCAAATAATAGCAATAGCATTTGGACTTATATACTCTTTCACAGTGCTTTACAGCCCTCTCTAAGCAATTATATAGAGTCAGCCTATTGCCCTCAACAATGTGGGTCCTCAATTTACCCAGTTTAGAAGAATGGAAGGCTGAGTCAACCTTGAGCCTGGTGAGATTTGAACTGCCAAATTGCAGGGAACCAGCAGTCAGCAAAAGTAGCCTGCGGGACTGTATTCTAACCACTGCACCACCATGGCTCATCCTGTAAAAGCCTATCATGGTGAAACAAATTTATCCACAATTTTTACCTAAATAACATTTTAGCAATAATCCCAGTTGTTCCAATGAAAATCAACAGAACATTTTTAAAAATATTTGATATCTTGCTTCCCACCTAAGCTTTTGGCTTTTATATTTTCCCATACCCATGGTATTTTAAAGATAAATTTCACCCATTATAGTGAAGAATTTTATGAAATGGACTTTATGTTTCCATCAAATCCAAGAAAGGAGATTTGGCTAGGAAGCTTTACTTTTGATTTCTGCAATGACCAAAGAGATAGGCTTGACTGGTGAAATAATGCTTTCCATCTCTAAATTTCTATGATCACATCCTCTCTTTCCACCCTTTATATGTGCTGTCATTTTTGGAGTCTTCTAATGATGGCAGTTTTCACATGGAGAGTTATGCTTTGGGGGGAAATATAGGGTTAATGAACAGATTGACACTTGTTCTTTTCAATCAATGCAACTTTAGACATAGATAGACTGAGACAGATATAAAAAATAAAATCCTCACTCATTTCATTTGAAAATAATAGATGAAAATCAGATCCATCAGATTCCTGTCTAATAAGGAAAGTAATCTACCTTTTCAGATTCTTCTTGAAAACAAAGTGTTCTGTGCTTCCCCTGCTAAGAATAATAGTCAAAGTGATAGGTGTAGCTGCTTATATAAAAGTACTTTTCTGGTTGTTATCCCTTGCCATGTGAATTATCTGCAGAAGAGAATTTGACGATAATTTTGGGTTGTTAAATCCATTTTATCACTTATTATTTAAGATTATACAGCAATTTATCATCCAAAATTCGTAACCAGAACCTGTCATTTCATTTGAATTCCCTCTACAGTTTTTGCCTAAGGAACCCCTGAATATGTTTCTCTTTTCAATATTAGCAGGAAGTTTTGCTGTGAAGTAAAGCATATTTTTTTAATATTGATGATGACTGTCTTCCTCAGAAATCCCTAATTCCATTCCCTAACAATGGAAAATCAGCTGTCAATCAAAACATTGGGTTGTAGTCATAACTAGCTGGGTTGTCAGCCTATCTTCTTTTAAAAAGAGAAAATAGAAGTACATTTGAATTAGAATATACTTTCCCAACATCCATATTTTATGCACAATAGCAGTAGGCCTAGTTATGAATGATGGGTTTGTATCAAAGGGGCATAATTTTTGCACCTTACTTTTAAGTGGTGTGCAGAATCTATACTTGAAGTAACAAGTGGATATGATCATGACAAAAACACAAGTTCTGACCAACTTTAATTAGTTAAATATCCCTACTTTGTAGCTGCAGTCTTTTCTACTTTCCAGTGCCTTTAAAAAATAAAGGTCAACTTTTACAAGGTTTCAGCCAAGTTCAAGAAATTGAATAAACACCATTTATGTACTTTGGGTTTATACAAACCAAGAAGTATTCCTCAGATTTCTATCTCTCCTATCTCCTTTTGCTAGCAGTTATTAGGATTTGGGAATGGAAGCAACATTTTTACGTTAGAAAGCAAAGTAAGTAACTTCACAGCATCCATATTTTCATACTATTATCCACATCAGAACCAAATAACATAATGGATAGTGATAGTTTTTAATCAAAAAACATTTGGAGGCACTGGATTGCCTACCTCTAATTAATTATCATTTTGTTATCATCAATATTTTTCAAGTAGATGAATGGTGGTCCAAATGAGGTAAATGAGGTATATTGGAGCAAAACCACCACCACCACCACCACCACAACAACAACAACAACTCTGAACCAGGGGTGGGATTCTACCGGTTCTCACCTATTCACTAGAACTGTTTGTTAACATTCTAAGCAGTTCAGAGAACCGGTTGTTAGAAGAAATTACTGGCCTAATCCTGTAAGGAAGGCAGGAAGGAAACATTCTGGTGTTGCTTACAGAAACTGCCTCTCCATTAACCCTTATTACATTCTTGGCAGCACTAGACTTCCTGTCTCAGGAACTTCTCTGGAATTTTTTATTCCTCCTTTGCTGGTCCTTTGATTGTGTGGAGTGACCATTCAAAGTTACAATGGCACTGAAAAAAGTGACTTATGACCATCTTTCACACTTACGACTGTTGCAGAATCCCCACAATCATGAGAGGCCAGGCGAGGAGATGCATGCCTCGATGTGAGTAATGTTGAGTTGGCCATGCCCAGCCAATAACATGACCACCAAGCCATGCCCACCCAGTCACATGACCACCAAGCCACTCCCACTACCTAAGCCATGCCCACAGAACCCGTTGTTAAAAAGTTTGAATCCTACCCCTGCTCTGAACCATATATAGAGTGATGGAAGTCCAAGTTGCCTATAAGAAACCAAGAGAACATTTGGTAATTACAGCAGAAAGATCAGCGATGGCAGGGCAAATTCCATAATAGGTATCATTAAGAAAAGGACTGAAAATTAAACAACTAATATTACAATGCCTTTATACTAATCTGTGCTATGTATACATGTGCCCAGTTTTGGGCATCACATTTGAAAATGATCATAAGAGATCTGGAAGAGTGCAGAAGATGCTTGGGGAATTCAAATATTTTAAATTAGATATAAGTCACTATGGAGTATATGACAGATGTGTAAAATCTTGTATGTATAGAAAAGATAGAAAGAAATAAGTTTTATTTTATCTCTCTCAACCATCCGGTGAAGCTGCTTGGAAGAAGGAAGAATGAGAAAAGAAACCCGTCCTTGCCATGACAGATAATTAACTTACAGAATTCATTACCACATGGATGGAATTAATAGGTGATTGGCTAAATTCAGGGAAGGCAGGTCTGTCAAAGTCCATTAGTCTTGAGACTCGTTTGAGACAGCATACCTCCAAATAGCAATTGCTATGAATGAAATCAGGAGAGAAATGTCTTCATCTCCTGCTTATAGCAATCCAGAAACATCTGCATAGTCATTGTCAAAAAGTAGCTGCTCAGATTATTGTCAAAAAAGGAGTTGCTGGATTAAAATGGACCTTGAATTGATCCAGCAGATAGATTTTTAAGTTCTTATGGCATAATTCCAATCAACAGAAGAAGAAAAGAGGTCAGTGAAAATGTCCAGAAATTGCCATGGCTTAAAAATAGAGCTGACAGTCTATTTAGAGGGGCAAGCTATCCAAGGTATATAGCTACAATTTGGGAAGGAAAAAAAGGAGGGGAAGCATTGTCTCCCAGTAGACCTTCTGTTTAAAGATGGCTTGGGTGATTTATTTACTTCATAGTGACATATTGATAGACTTTTCATATTTCTCATACATATAAAGTATTATTTTACACTTCTATAAACTTTACATTGCAATTCTATAAGTAAAAAGCAAGTTGCATCAGAAAAGTAAATAAATCAAGGAAAATCATGCAAAAGTATGTGCTTTAGGGAAAACTGTATTTTAAAATTTGTACCTTAGGAAAACATGCATATCAAAGTGCATATTATAAAAGGTATATCAAAATATGTAGAAAAAAAATAGTTTATGTGTGCTACTTTAAAAAATGCAAATTGATATGGGGATGGATTGATATAAATATGTGCAATAAAAAACCCTGCAATAATCAATATTCACGTTAATTCAAAGCATCTGTGGCCCATACAATAAGAGGGCCCAAGGACTGGTCATTTCTTTGCTGTGAGATCATATAGATGGTTCCAGTTTATGAGGACAGATTTAACAAAATATCAGAATAACAGAGTTGAAGAGACCTTGGAGGTCTTCTAGTTAAACCCTCTGCTGAAGCAGGAAACCCTATACTATTTCAGACAAATGTTTGTCTAATCTTTTCTTACGAGCTTCCAGTGACTTCCATTGCCAATTACTGCCTTTCAAACCTAAAACTGAGAATATTTGATAGGTATCATTAGGAGGTACTATATCAACAGAAAGAAATAAAAAAATGTGGAAAAAAGGGAATAAAAGTGCACTGAAGTCTACTGCCTTCTTGAGTCCAACAAGAGGATTTTTGCTTCTTGGAAGGTTTCACTATTAGAGCACTTCAGTTGGCCACTAAGGGTGACATGATAGCAATGCTCCAATATTTGAGGCACTGCCACAAAGAAGAGGGGATCAACCTATTTGCCAAAACACCAGAAGACAAGACAAGAAACAATGGATAGAAACCAATCAAGGAGAGAACCAACTTAGAACCAAGGAGACATTTTCTGATAGTAAGAACATTTAATCAGTGGAACAACTGATCTTTAAAAGTTGTGGGTGCTCCATCATTGGAGGCTTTTAAAAAGAGAGTGGACCACCATTTGTCTGAAATGGTAAAGGATTTCTGCCTGAGAGGCAGTTGGATTAGGAGACCTCCTAGTTCCCTTGCAACTCTGTTATTATTCTGTTCTTCTGGTCTAAGGCTTCAGTTCTGATGGATGAGGTAGAGGAATCCATTTGTATGCTAAAGACTGAATATGTATTCATGCTACTGAGAATAAATTATAAGCATAGATACATTATAAATTAGATTATAAATTAGATTATAAATTATAAATTAGAGTATCTGTAATCCCCAGAATGACCATCTGTATTGCTGTTGGAAGGACATGATTTCTTCAAAAGAAACAGAAACAATAGAAGGGGAAAACAGCTTAGTTGAGTGATAAAATACTAATTCCTGTTCAAAAACCCAAACGAATGAACATCCAGTAGTATAGAGACCATCTGGGTTAAAATAAGCAGACCAGGGGAACAAATAGAAACAGTACTGTTGTTAACTATCAGACTCCGAACCAAGGAAAAGACATAGAAGATAAACACAATCTGTAAATCTTTCAAAGAGGTGTGAACTGGTAATAACGAGAGACTTGACTGCAATATCTGTCAGGAGACAAACGCTGACTAAAAAGACCTTTCCAGGAATTTCTGGACTTGTCATGCTGATTACTTTTTTTCCTTACAAGGTTGAAGGAAAGCACAAAAAGATTTTCTAACCTTGACTTCGAAGCAATCAACAGGAAAGACTTAGTGGAGGTTTTGGAAACAGTTTTATCTTGACTTTAGGGGAAATTAAAATCCCAATGAGGGAGAAAAAGATTGAGAGGCATAAAAGAAGTCAGTATGGTATGCACAACTATCCTGACAATAACAACAAAAAGACACATACAGGAAGTAGAAACTGAGCCAAGTCACAAAGCCAAGAGTTGGAAAGAGGGTGTAAGGAGGATGTGAAGGATGCTAAGAATAACAAAAAGGAATTCTTTAGATGTGTTGAAATAAAAAAAAGCAATATTAACTTAGGAAATAAGGAGGAATTTCTTGACAGTGAGAATGATTAATCAATGGAACAGCTTGCCTCTTAGAGTTGTTGGGGTTTCATTGTTGAAGGTTTTCAAGAAAAAATTGAACAGCCATTTATCTGTAATGGTGTAAGTATTCCTGCCTTGTGTAGAATTAGAAGACCTCCAAAAACTCTTCCAGACCTATGAATCTGTGATAGTGGGGACAGGAGGAATGCATAGCTATTGAACTTGTGGGTCAGTCTTCTCCAACAAGAACAATGCCAATAACTTCTGAAGGGCAACATACTGAGGCAAGGTTAAAGCTTGAGGATGATAAAAACACAGTAATGGAAATAACTTGTTAACTTCAATTGACTTTTAATCTCCTTAACCAACTGAATTACATTCTAGGAATTGAAGGAACTATATTAGAGTCTGGATGAACCATTATGTATTATGATTGAAAATTTAAGAAGTTCCAGGTAACAGAGGAGTTTTCAAAAAAGGAGGAAAATGAAGATCCCCAAAAGTACTGATGATACTTGGGAGATTCTGGAGCAAATTGTAAACATATTGGTCTGCAAACATCATGAAAGCAATGAAGTAATTTTCATAAGCCAATATGAATTTTGCAAGAACAAATCCTGGTAATCATTAATGGCCTTTTCTGATTATGAGATGAAAGAAGAGAACATAATAGATTTTCAGCCTGTAGCTCAGGAGACACCAGGCTATCAGCTATCTGTAAATGATGAGGATGACTTAATGCAGCTTCTGTTGCTTCAGAATTGGAGCTCAACCTTGAGAGAATGCCACAAATTAAAGAGGACCAAGCAGTGAAGATTAACATAGGTCCTTGAAGAATTTTGCCACATGAATATTCTCAAGACATCACCACCCCTTACTGAAAACAAGTCTTCTGCTCACTGATCAATGTTTCATTTTCAAGTTCCTCTTTCTTTGTCCTTTATTTGGTCAGCTTGTCATTTAGACAGATTTTGTGGAATTTTCTGATAGTCAACTCTTGTCTGTTTTGAATCGCATTGGTATTCATTCTAGGGGTTGACTACTTCCAACTAGTAGTTTGAGATGTTGACATGTTTTTCTCAGAACTTTTGTTGTAATCTGCCAAATAGACTGCCTCTGTTCCTGCTGAAATATTTACAACTTATTAGTAAAAGTTCTTAGGCTTATGCTTCTGTTGATGAAGATTTTCAGTCATGCAGGTACAGTAGAGTTGTCTGGAAATTGAGTCATGACAACTGGATATCGTGCTGATTTGAAACACTTTGCTACTTACCCAAGTTGCTTCTTCAGTCTTGCCTCTGTTTGCTTTAGTATAAAGCTTGCATAAAACATTAACTAATCTTATCTAATTTTTGATCAATAACTTCCTTAATAGGTTAAAAGAATGCTGCAGACAAATCATATCTTCCCTTCAGCAAAGCATTTGACAAAGTTCTCCAAAGCAGGCTAGCAAAATGTGAGTCAGATGATATGATGATTACATAATCGTGATTGTAAAGGTCCTAATTCTCTGGACATCGTGTTTAAAGCATGTTCAGTAATGACCCTTGTTGTAGAGCAGCAGGTACCAAAGATCAGACGGAGCCAGGCTGAAGGCTAACAACTTTATTCACATGAATAAAGGGTCGCCGCGGCTGCCAA
>BHEV01016842.1:0-10566 GCA_004319985.1 Emydocephalus ijimae | reverse complement strand
TTCTTTTCTATCCCCTTGCATGAACAAGATCGTGCCTTATTCGCTTTTACACTACCTCGTTTAAACAACTCCTCTCCCTCCCTCCCACTTTCAGTGGAAAGTCCTTCCTCAAGGTATGCTCAATAGCCCCACCATGTGTCAACACTATGTCAATAATGTCCTGCTACCCTATCGTTCTGCTTTTCCACACTTTCTGGTGTATCATTACATGGATGATATCCTGGGCCACCGGGTACGGTATTCACTTTATTTTCCTTCCTGAAAGCCATTCTTGCAAAAGGAGGCTTGCACATAACACCTGAAAAGGTGCAAGTACTAACTCCATATGCATATCTGGGCTATAAAATGCTTTCTGCTACTGCTTATCCTTCACTTCCCTCTCTATCTCTGCCTTCTCAACCCACCCTGGTTCAACTTCAGCAATATCTGGGTACCATTAACTGGGCTCGACCTTTCCTGTCTTTAACCACTGATATTCTTTCTCCATTGTTTGAAGCCCTTACCTGGGGGAAAAAGCCTGCTGACATAATATCCTGGCAGCAACCTCAGCTTCAAGCAATAACTCAAATAGAAGAGAATATCCAAAAAATATGGGTAGACAGAGCTGCTGCCAATACTCCTTTAGAAATGGTCATTTTAGCCACCCTGAGGCTTATGACCATGGCAGTAACTCAAAAGGACCAAAAACTCCACATCATAGAGTGGATCCATCTTTCCCATATGCCACGATGCTCCATCACTTCCAAATCAGCTCAATTGGCTCAATTGATCACAAAAGGCAGGAGTCGTGCAAAATTACTTATGAGAATAGATGTCTCCACACTTTTCATCTCTTTTTCACTACAAATATGGGAATCTCTATTCCAAAACTCCCAGGAAATTCAGTTTGCTTTAGCTGACTGGCCTGGACTAGTTTCCTGCCACCCACCCACTGATCCACGTTTTCAAATCATTCGGACAATACCCATCTCTTTCTCCTCTCCCATCAGCAAAAGGCCTTTGGTCAACGCCTTGACTATATTTGCTGATGGCAGTAGGGAACGAGGGGCATGCGCTTGGCAAAGGAATGGGGTGTGGCACATTAAAACCACCCCTGTGCAAACATCACCACAAAGGGCTGAGCTTGCTGCAACCATATTAGTCTTCCAGAATTTTAACAAACCCCTCAACTTAATCCTAGACAGCCTATATGTTACCCAAATAGTCTCTACTATTCACAATTCTTACCTCTCTCCCGCTATTGATAAAAACCTTCTCTCTCTTTTTGTTACATTACAACACCTTGTTGCACAATGTCAGCAACCCCTCTTTGTAGCACACATCCGCAGCCACCAACCCTTCCCAGGAATCCTCCAGGAAGGCAATGATGTGGCTGATCAAGCGGCAGCAGGTATCATGACCTCACACACATTAACTCCTTGGGAGAGCCATTCATACTTCCATCAAAACACTAAAGCTCTCATGAAACATTTCAACCTTACTATGGCCAAAGTCTCAGCCATTCGATAGCAGTGCCCCACCTGCAGTCAACAAGCCCATTCCATTCCCTTAGGGGTAAATCCCCGCGGGTTGAAAGCCTGTGAAACATGGCAGATGGACATCACTCAGTTTCCTCTATTTGCCCCCTAGAAGTATCTGCATGTCACAATTGATACTTATTCAGGGTTTATAATGGCAACCCCGCAAAGAGGAGAAGCCTCCAAACATGTCATCAACCATTGCATTTGCACCTTTGCATCGTTGGGACACCCAAATGAAATAAAAACAGATAATGGTCCTGCATACACTCACACAGCCATGTCAGAATTTTGCGCTAAGTGGCAAATTACCCACAAATTTGGAATCCCTTATAACAGTCAAGGACAAGCTCTGGTAGAGAGAGTCAACCTAATGCTAAAAACAGTGTTAGAACGACATTTGATCAAAGGGAAAAAGCCCTTGGCCTCCTGGCGATGCAAGACACCCTTAATCTCTGTCTTTATACGCTCAACTTCCTCAATCTCTCCGGCACCCTGCTACGACGGCAGTGGAGCGACATTTTTCTTCCCCCCTTCCCCTGATTCTCCCAAACCACAGGTATACTACCGCCAACTGCCAGACCCTACTTGGAAGGGTCCTGCTGCTCTCTTCACCTGGGGTCGTGGCTACGCAGCTATCCAGCTTCCAGATCGTGTCCTGTGGGTTCCTGGACAACATGTCAGACCATATCACCCCAAGATAGAAAAATCACCACCCGCAGACATATCAACATGATTTGTCCCATTGCCTTGCCGACCCTCTTCCTCCTTCTTGCTGCACATGCCTCCAAGATCTCCATTCCATCTCGAGTGACGTACTTCATGCCAGGTACTCCCCTCCTGCTGACCTGCACCGCATCTGGGGATATTTTTCCCCCCTATCTCAGATGGTCGACACTCCCTCAGCCATGGCTCCATATCTCCAGCAATGCTTCTTTCCGGATCAACACCTTTGAACACCCTCCTCGGACTGCACTCCTCATNCCCAAGATAGAAAAATCACCACCCGCAGACATATCAACATGATTTGTCCCATTGCCTTGCCGACCCTCTTCCTCCTTCTTGCTGCACATGCCTCCAAGATCTCCATTCCATCTCGAGTGACGTACTTCATGCCAGGTACTCCCCTCCTGCTGACCTGCACCGCATCTGGGGATATTTTTCCCCCCTATCTCAGATGGTCGACACTCCCTCAGCCATGGCTCCATATCTCCAGCAATGCTTCTTTCCGGATCAACACCTTTGAACACCCTCCTCGGACTGCACTCCTCATACTTCACCCTACTGCCACCACCTATTATTGCTCCGGTCGACGCCTCTATGATTCCATACGCAACATTTATGAATCCTGGACAGTCCTCAGACCTCGTTCACCTCGTCATCATCACAGACAATTCACAAATCAACCTGATGTTCAGGCCACCCCCTTTCTACATTGGGTTAAGAGATTGCAGAACCCCACCAGCGCGTCAGATGGCTGCACCCCCTGCCTGACCAAAATCACGCAAGCAGGCTCCATTCAACTAACTCTCATCTACCATACCCAACAACTGTAGAAGTGCCTTCCTATGGGAAAAACTTGCCAAAACAACAGGACCATGTACCATCTATGTAAGAAGAACTCAAAAACCATTTGCTACGATCCCAAGACAGCTGTACGTCTCAATGTCACCTTATGGGCAGGACTTCCAAGAACCGCTGGCAGATCTATCCTGAGGGGGAGGGAAAACTTTATTACCTAAACCACACCACCGTGCTCAAGGGTGGTACTAACCCAATTGTTTTAATCTTTGATGTTTGTGTTGCTTGTTCTAAACCAGGGGGACATTCATGTGGGTCGGCTGACTGGAAAACAACGTACGGTCACAATCATAAATATTTGTGTCATATGCCCATTAACTGGGCCATAGGGAACCCCAATCAATGGATCCCTTGTGGAGGTTCTGTCGAGTGCTCGGGTTGGTTTTGTGTCTGTGATTATACTGGGGGAGGGTACTCAGGCTGTAATTACCTGTCACATTTCAAAAAAATATCAGGGTCTACCACAGACAATAAGGTAGAAATCACCATCTCCAGACAACACCCTGCCTTGGATACTTATGGTATAGGGATTGATGGCACAGGATCAGATCCAAACACTTACATTACCATAAAAACTGAAGTAATATATGAAGGTAAGGAAACATCATTAGGCTGCTCGGTATATAATAATTTAAGGAAATTAGAAAAAGCCCCTGATACCAGTGTTATTGCAAAAAACTTGTTCATGGATATGGCAGAAAAAATTGCAAAACAACTTGCAATAACCAATTGTTTTGTCTGTGGGGAAACCACCACAGGAGAACAATGGCTGTGGCAAGCCTTAGAAGCCTCGCCATCACTGTTTAATAACATGTCTTCTGTAGGAAACATAATAGCTAGAACAGCTTCCGATCCACTTATCTGGACAATTACCACCAACTTAATTGTTAGAAACTGCTTTTCCCAAAATGGGTCCACTCCAGTAGGACACCTCCTTTGCTTAAGTACATGGGATAACTCCTACCAGACTTGGACTGCACCTGACAATGCTACCACCACACCTGCCAAATCCAACACCTCCCTCCTTCCTTATCACAATGACACAACATCTTCCCAAATTTGGACAGCCCCAAATAACATGTCTTGGATTTGTGGTAACCTAGCCTATCCATCCCTTCCAGCAGATTGGCAAGGATCATGTGTATTGGGGTGGATAAGACCTTCCTTCTTCCTCCTACCGATCTCCATAAAGCAAGAACTAGGCATCCCTGTGTATGATACATTATCCCGCAAGAAAAGAGACACCGACAATGCCTTTGCAGGTTTCCCCGACTGCTACAGACAAATTACGCACAGCTGTCTACCAAAATCGCTTAGCTTTAGATTACATACTAGCCAAAGAAGGAGGGGTATGTGGTAGGTTCAATCTCACGAATTGTTGTCTTCAAATTGATAAGATTGGAAAAGTAGTAGCACAATTAACCTATAATTCTAATCAAGTATGGCAAGGTATTANTTATTAGCTGAAAAGCGCGCCATTGCACAGGTTAATGCCCTCTGGGAAAAAGAACCTCTGTACAAAGTCATACCCTCAGAAGACCCTGATGCGTACACTCGCACAAGTTTTTGCATGGGCAGTGACGAAGATCCAGAAGAATTTCCTCCATATAAAACTAAAACAAAGGAGATGCAGTAATGAATCAACTTCAAAAGTTTCAGTACATGCCAGGCCTCAAGGCCTCATGTAGGCTGAAAGCGTGTACCAGGAACAAAGAACATCAATCAGCAATACAACACCATGGGCTACTAACTGGACTGCAGGCGTTGATTGGCTACTTTGTACCTGCTAAAACTGACCATATAACACTGTGATTTGATGCTACTATGTGTCCACTAATATTTCTACTCATGTAACATAATGATTGGATATAGTTCACTGCTTGTGAGTTTTTAATGAAAGAGCTTCCCGAGCTCGTGATCGGGGCAGCTCACCCAAGATAGAACCAGCCTGGTGTCTTTCTTGATGCATTCGACCACCCAGTGAGAAGCCTTCCAAATGCGGAGCAAAGCCGCAAAGGCTGTATTTCCCACAGTCTTTTTGCTTTTTTTTAAAGACTCCCCTCCCTTTGCCACTTGATAGCAACTACCCTTCCTTCTCCCATGAGAACTAGTTCAGAATCTAAATTGACACATACTTCCAATGTGATATCAATGAAGCAGGTACAAACAATTTATGTTTTGATGTCTACAGGGATGCCTGGATATGTGAAGAGATGGCAAAAAAAAAAACCTGTTGTTAACAGCAGACTCATCCCAGACCAATGCAGTGCTCAGAGAGCTCTGAATCAGAGCATTCATTTCATTTATTTGTTCATTCATGTTTAAGTTGTAACTGCAGCTTAATCTTGCTTGAAAAAAAAATCCTATTCTTCTTACAGGCCTTAGATCACTTCTTATGACACTATACAAAGGAGATAAAGTACAAGACAGCTACAGTATGATGGAAGCAGTAATATCATTGAGAATCTCAGTCCCCTATATTACCTGATATCCATCTTTTCAACCTGCTTCCTGGAAATAATTCTGAACTCAGGAAACTTATACAGAAAGGGAGGGAGGATAAACAGATATGTTTTACTTTCCCATTAAAGTTAAGATAAACCAAAGACAATTAATGTGGGGTGGATTATTTTCCTTTCATACAGCATTTCTTATTTTAGTTATAAGTGTAGTATTCATTGCAGCTAAGGGGATTAAAATGCTAATTTAAGGGGGATGGATTGGAATCCCTGTGTATTTCCCACTGTTATTGTTGGAAGCAACAACAATATTTTTCTGGATGTACTCTCTTTATAAAACAGTTGGACTCTCAATAAATCTGCACATGCATTATAAGAAAATATGGGTGGTATTTCTATTAGCACACAGAAAAGACAGAGAAATTATTCTGCATTTTTTCAGTCAGTTCTTATCCAGCTCAATGAAAGTAATTTTGCTTTCAATGAAGAGTTATGTGGGACCCACGGGATGTGTGTTTTTCACTCATCTCCTCACCAATCTATTAGCTCCCTGCTTTCCCACATTTCAGTTAAATAGGAGAACTACTTGCAATATTTCCTCCCACTAGTTTTTTCAGTAGCAGTACTATTGTCAGCGCTAAGAAGAACCTCTGCCCTTAAATAATTGTTGAAAAAAGTCTCCATCCTGAGAGAAACCCAGAGATATTATTTATGAAACTTCCCTGCCCACAAATTAGCCAATTTTTTGCATAGCAATAATTCAGGTGTGGAAGCTTCTATGTCTGTGGACGACTATCTAGACCCCTTCCCTGCAATTAATTCTTATAAGAAAAGGACGAGTCAATCTTCTGGTGTTTTGAGGTTTTCTTGCTGTTGGTCATGCTGGCTTGAGCTGCTGAGTTTCTGTATGGCAAAATTTCTGTATGACATCAACTTGCCTTCAATTGACATGATTCTTTAATAGAGATGAAAATATTGTTCTGGTCACAGCAAGAAAGCTGGTACGGCTCCAGAAAGTCCATGGGCAGATCTGGAAAGATTCCGTCTTTGTTTCAGAATGTTTCCTGATAGATTCTAGTTGTTGTGACAATAAATTTGAAGAATGGAGCCCCTTGAAGTGAATAAAAAAATAACAAGGTAATAATTTTGGGAAATGTGTGCATTCTAACACACACCTCAAGAATAGACTTGTTCAGGAAGAAGGCGGAGCCTCCTCGCCGACGGACGGTAGATCACAACTCTCTGTGACTACCGTTCGTGCTCTTTCATCGGAGAGCCCCAATCATCCTGATTAGGGGCTGAAACTGCCTTGGAGAGGCAGTGGAGTAAGAGGAAGCAGCAAGCCTGTTTGTGGGGAGCCGCATCTCCCCCCCCCCGGGCTTGGCTTTTTTTCCTCCCGAAGACGACTGCAGCGATGGTCTAAAATGACCATCCCGAAGAGGATGACTCAGCTTGACTAAGATTTGTGCAGGAGGGAGGAAAGAGGTGGATAACATCTGAACTGGGACAACTGGGCAGTATAACCAAATAAAAGTACCCCGGGATTAAGGTAACATGGAATTTTTAAGAAAAGAAAAGTGAGCAGCGAAATTACAAAGTGGCAGAGGAAAATATTGAAAAGGAAAATATTTTTGACAGCTAAATGGGGCTTCAAACTGGGAAAGGGAGAAGCTGGAATTAAAGATTTAATGAAATTGGACTAAAATAATTTGGGAATAATCAAGTATAAAATTAAAGCTGGATTTAAGATTGCCAAAGAATAATAATAATAAAGTTTATAAATTGGAGGCTGGATTGTCTTGGAATACTGAGGCTCGAAAAACCTTAAATAAAAATATAGGGGAAAAAAAGTGAAGACTTCGTATAATGGAGAGTGTCACCTTTTGATAAAAATTTAGTTCAAATAAAAAGGAAAGCATTTTGTTTTTGAATGAACTGGTATAAAATTACAGAAATATTGAAACAAAGTAAGAATTTTAGAAAGTGAAAGCAGAACCAGAATAAAGGAAAAAGCAAAGAAGGAAAGATTGTTTGTGGGACTGACTGATGTTTTTGGTTTGAACCCTGAACTGGAATAGCTGAGAACTTTAAAAAATTGAAAGAAGAAAGAAGGAAAGTAAAAGTGGGTTTTTTTTGAGGATTATAAAATACAAGAATGATGATATCTCTTTAGGATTTAAAAATGGAACTTAAAAATATGAGAGAATTACTACAGGAAAGAGGTGATTCACTTTGCTCTGTGCTAGAAAAAATGGAAATGGCGATTGAAGAACAAGAAGAAAGATTCTCAGAGGAGCAGGAATTGACTCAAGGAGNGAATACTTGTGAAGTCAGGAAATGTAGAAAGAATGAGAAAAGACATGGGGAAGAGAGGGGGAGGAGGCCCAGGTTCGTTTCCTGGCCAATGTACCGGAGAAGCAGTAAGAAACAGGCATGTGAAAGAAAGAACCACAGAACTAGTAAAATGTTGAAAAGAAATGGCCTTTTCAGAGATAATGGTTGATGAATTAAAAGAGGGATTCTGTAGGGTGACAAGGGGTAATAAGAATATTTCTGCAATNTCTGCAGGGTGACAAGGGGTAATAAGAATATTTCTGCAATTAAAAATATTTAGAAAATAGGGTAATATAGATACTGATAACTCTTATTAATGGGGGGGAAATATGCTGTGGAATCTAATTGAGAAGATGTAATGACTAAGGGTNAATGACTAATGGTTTATTGGGAATTAAGATGAGGGAATAAAGGTATATTCTAATCATTAAGGTGTCACACTCAAAATAGTAAAAGAGGGGAAACTTATACTTGTTCTTTTTTCTTTTTGTGTGGGTGTTTTAAGATCTGTATTAATTTAGAACTTATAAAAAAAAGTGTAATTGAAAGGGAATGTGACAGACTAAAGAACCAGCTAAATTAATAAATTTAACATAGATTATTAAAAGCAAGGAGAGACATTGGTAACTTCATTATTACCACTATTAGGCAAATATATATTGTTTATTTGTATTTTTAAAATAAATATTAAGGATTATATTTGAAATAATTGAAATGAAATTAAAAAATGTTTAAGTTGGGATTAATGAAAGAATTTAGAATTACACCTTATTAGTATTTATTAAGCAAATACATATTGTTTATCTTTATGTTTAAAAACAAATACTAAAGGATTATATTTGAAATAATTGAAATGAAACAAAATTGATTGAAATTAAGGAAAGAGGCTCGAATTAATGTGTTTGTTTCTCTCCTTACTGAAAACTTGGAATGGAAAAGGTAATAATAGAATTAAATATGCATATATCAATGTATAATTTCTGTCATATTTGTATGTAAAGATGATGACCCGGAAATATGTTGCCCACCAAAAAGAGATTTTTGTCTTTAATGTGAAAAATGAATAAAGTTGGTTAAAAAAAAAAAAGAATAGACTTGTTCATATCTTTCTGAAATGCATCTTGTTTCAGGAGCGGATATCTTCTATGTATTTGTGGTTGGGATGACTTCTTTAAAAAATGTTTTAGCATTAATGTGTGCTATATATTTTGATTCACATTTCTCTTAAAACATTTAAGCATTTTTAAGCATTTTGCTTAAAACACACATTTTTCCAAACTTTCTTCTGCAATATAATACATTGTTTCCAAGATTATTTGTAGTTTTGTACAGATTCTTGTCCAAGATACTTTTCCTTATTATTGGCTAACTGCACTGTAAAATAGGGGTATCTGCAACATTCAAAAATAGTTATATTTCAGTTTCTGCATTGATTTTAAAATATTGAATTACATTTGAATTCAAATGTGGACTAAATTGACTCCTCAGCCGATTATTTATTATTATCTTTCCACAAATTAAGTAGGAATAGCTATAGTTGTATTAAGTCCCACACTGGTACTATTTTTTAGAATTATGAGGAAAAAATAGAAGGAAGCAATCATTACCATTTTTACTCTTCCTCCAGTGGTCTACCATTTCACCACCATTTCATAGCAGAACCATTGCTAAGCAACTATTAAAAACATGGAGACTATCCAATGGAATAAGCCAGGCAGCTAGGAAGAATTGACAGCAACATCTTCTGTCATCGAGAGGAAAGAGAAAAGGAAATACTGACCAAAAGTGGAATAATTGTGAGGCATAGAGAAATGTAGAAAGGAGAGTGGAAGGAAATAGGAGGAAAAAGGGGAAAGAACTCATTAGAAAAGGACCTTACAGTATACAATCCAGAAAAACCCAGCACAAGGGAGACCAGTAAAGAGTTACAGATAGTCCTCAAGTTACAAGCTTTAGTTAAGTGACCGTTAAAAATACAATGGCACTGAAAAAAGTGACTTATGACAATTTTTTACACTTATGAGTGTTTCAGCATCTCTGTGGTCATGTGATCAGAATTTGGATGCTTGGTACCTGGCATGTATTTATGATCACCTTTTGTGAACTTCTGACAAGTAAAGTCAATGGGAAAAGCCAGGGTCACTTAACAACAGGGTTACTAACTTAACAACTCAGTGATTTACTTCACAACAGGGGCAAGAAAGGTCATAAAATGAGGCAAAACTCACAGTAACAACTGCTTAAGTCGAGGATTACCTTTAAATTAAGACATCTATAATTGCTTTACTTGCGTGTGTGTTTTAATCTTGGATAAAGGTGGTATTCAGCAGGTTCTGACCAGTTCTGGAGAATTGGTAGTGGAAATTTTGAGTAGTTTGAAGAACCGGCAAATACTGCCTCTGACTGAAGATTTTACAGTCTCCTTCCCCTGTCACGCCCACGCCTACCACAGATTTGGTAGTAAAAAAAATTGAACCCCACCACTGGATAAAGGGTTAGTTAATATCTATAGATGGCTTTACATTGTAGAAGTCAGTTTAATATTCATAAATAAAGATCCTCAGACAACCTTCTTCTTTTTTAAGAAGAGGGTTGTGTTCTGTCCTTATTTTGCATACTCAAAATCCCCGCGTTTTGATTGGCCAAAACGCGGGGATTTCTGATTGGCCAGGCGA
>BHEV01016840.1:0-50977 GCA_004319985.1 Emydocephalus ijimae | reverse complement strand
AAAGGATGCCACTACCGGAAAGAAACGAGCGGTATTCCTAACTCATTGCGGGCCAACCGTATTCAAGATGGCCAAGGCACTTGCAAAACCGGCAGAAGTAAAGTCTATGGACTGGGACGTGCTCGAACCACTGCTAAGGGCTCACTACGCACCGACCGTGCCAATGCTCATGAGAAGGCATGAATTCTATCAGAGAAGTCAGCGGAAGGGCGAAAGCGTTGCTGATTTCATTGCGGATCTCCGGAATCTGGGAGGCCTATGCGAGTTTACCGACTTAGAAGAAGCCCTAAGAGACCGAATCGTTCTGGGATTAGATGCACCAGGCACTCAGAGTAAATTAATGGCAAAGGGTGACATTACCCTTAAAGATGCCATAGCTGAAGCTACTGCAGCAGAAGCAACCAGGAAGTCGGCTTCCCAAATGCACCGCACACACGCACCGGTTCACCAACGAGCCTGCGACATTTCACCTCAGTCAGAGGGACAGCTAGAGATGGCCCACCACGAGGACCTCGACTCATCGTCAGAAAGCGACGAGGAAGAGGTCCATCGACTTCGGTCTGAATGGGACCAATGCCAGAAATCACAGTACCAATGCGCCGGGTGTGGAGCATGCCACCCCTGGTCTGAATGCAAATTCCTCGACACGTTCTGCCATGTGTGCGGGAAGAAGCCGTATAGGTCGGGTCTGTAGAAGCAAGCCAGGACCCAGCCAGCCCTCAAGGGGGGCTAACTACCACCAACCGACGGGAAGTCGTCCCGTGAAGCGAGAACCCGTGAACCACCAATGGAACAACCACTCCTACAGAAACAAAACCCTAAACCACCCAACGAAGCGAGAAGAGGCTCACCAAACGATCACGATCAGTCACGCCTCATCTCTGGATGCCAAACAGATGCGAGTGAAAGTGGCCATCGAAAACCAGCCCTGCCTGATGGAAGTCGATTCAGGATCATCCCTCTCGATGGTTTCCTGGAAGACCCTCAAGCAGCTCATCCCCACTATCCGTAGGCAAGACCTCCGGTTCCAAAGTCCCATACTTAAGGACTATCAAGGAAATTGAATCCCGGTTGTTGGATCCAGCCGAGTACGGGTATTGTTTAAGAACCATACAGCATTTGTACCCCTGACTGTAATTGACAAGGATCGGCCTAGTTTGTTAGGCCTCCAATGGTTCGCTCCACTTGGAATTGGAGTAGCCGGCATTCACTGAACCTGCAGCAGCAATTGGGAAGAAGACCTCATCCATGAATTCCAGGACGTCTTCGCAGAAAAATTAGGTGAGTACAAGGGGACCCCGATATTGTTTAACCTCAATCCCGAAATAGCTCCCATCCGCCTTAAGCCTTGTCGAGTTCCCTTTGCTCTTAAACCAAAGATTGATGAGCAGCTTGATAAATTAATAGCTCAGGGAGTGCTAGAACCAACCGATCACTCTCCCTGGGAAACCCCAATCGTAACACCCATCAAGCCGGATGGATCAATAAGAATTTGTCGGGACTACCGAGCCACCCTGAACCACGCCCTTCAACCGGTGGTGCAACACCTCCTCCATTCCCTGAGGGGCGGAAAAGTCTTCGCTAAACTAGACTTAGCCCAGGCATACCAACAACTGCCTGTTGACAAAAACATGGCAGAGGCCCAAACAATCGTTACGCACAGAGGTGCGTTTAAATGTAACCGACTCCAGTTCGAAGTGAACGTAGCCCCGGGAATCTTTCAAAGCTTAATGGAGAGGCTATTACAAGGGATAAAAGGTGTTGTCCCATATTTTGATGATGTGTTAATCGCAGCCCCAACCCAGAAAATACTAAAGGAACGCCTGAGATTGGTTCTCCAGAGATTTAAAGACTCTGGTCTCAAAGTAAAAAAGAACAAGTGTTATTTATGTACAGATTGCGTAGAATTTTTGGGATNTTTCGACATGTAAAAGATTTATTGACTTCTGATGCTGTCCTGATGCAGTATAACGAGACTTTGCCTTTAACGATCACGTGTGATGCATCCCCATTCGGGGTGGGCGCCATTTTAAGCCATGTTTTGCCAAACGGTAATGAAGCCCCTATTGCTTATTTCTCAAAAACGTTGTCAAAAACAGAACACAACTGCAGTCAAATTGACAAGGAGGCCCTTGCTATAGTATTCGCAGTTAAGAGATTTCATGAATATGTGTATGGCTGAGCATTTACCACAGTGACTGACCACAAACCTTTGCTGGGAACAATCGCAGGAGATAGGCCAACACCGTATATATTATCTCCCAGAATGACCCGCTGGTCAGAATTTTTGGCGGCATACAATTACAAATTACAACATCGCCCAGGGAAGGCCATTCCCCATGCCGATGCATTGAGCCGTGCACCTCTTCCAGAGACTATTGATGACCCCACTCCGACGGTCACAACGCTGCAGATCGAGACACTTCAAATGCCGCCATTAACGGCCCGAGATATCGCAATGGAAACGAAACGCGACCCCATTTTAGCACAAGTCCTCAGTTGGGTCAAGCGGGGATGGCCGTTAGACCAAATACCTGACGACTACGCCCCATTCAAAAATCGGCAAACGGAACTATTTTTTCAAAAGGGCTGCATTATCTGGGGTGATAGAGTTGTCGTCCCAGAGCGGTTGCGACCAGCGATACTAAGGACCTTGCACGATGGCCACCCCAGCATCGTGCGTATGAAAGCCCTCGCACGAAGCTACGCGTGGTGGCCGGGTATTGACAAGCAGATAGAGACATGGCTAAAAGCCTGTCGCAAATGCCAGGAGGTAAGCAACGCCAACCGAATGGGAAACGCCAAGGGGACCATGGTCCTGCATTCATCTGGACTTTGCGGGTCCTACCAAAGGACACACATTCTTACTGACGGTGGATGCCTACTCAAACTGGTTTGAAATCCATGAAATGAGGAATACAACGACCGAAGCAGTCATCAGACTCTTTGTGACACACGGATTACCAGATGTTCTGTTATCCGACAACGGGCCTCAATTTACCGAACAGTACCTGGTGGACCACGGTATCCAACATCCTGCGGCCAACGGAAGGGCCGAGCGCAGGGTACAATTCATCAAGAAAACCTTGCATAAGATGGACTATGGTGATATAGAAGACAAGATTAACCGGATACTCCTTTTACAGCATATCACTCCGCACAGCATCACCAATAAAACTCCCGCCGAGTTATTAATGGGACGGAAGCTCCGTTCCCACCTCGACCGCCTACATCCAGCATATGAACCTGAAAAGCCACACGGTTCTAGCGGGAAATGTCGCAAATTCCAGGTAGGCGGTTTGGTTTTCGCTACGAACCTTTCGGGCGATCCGTTGTGGGTCGAGGCAACTATAGTACAAGTAACTGGTCCTAGATTGTACTGTGTAAAATGTCACGACAATAGAATTTGGAAATGCCATATTGATCAGCTGTGTTCAAGGCTACAGTCGGGGATCTCCGAGCCCCCTGATTTCCAAACCAAGGGGGGAGGAGATAGCGAGGAAGCTGAATTTGAAGCGGCAGAAAGTGAATTCGAAGTGGCAGAAAGTTTAAGTGGTAGTAATGACTGTTCAGAGGCAGCACGTGATGGACCCAGAATGGGGGTGGCCTCACCTCAAAGAGATGCCGAAAGCAGTAGTGACGACGAAAATTCAAATGCGGAACGGGAGGCACCTTTTTCACCAGATAACGTCCTACCCCAACAAGACTGTAGCCAAATACCGGGAGGACAACGGAAATCTAATAGACAATCAAAACAACCTGCCTACCTCAAAGACTACATGACCGCACCCCTTAAACGGAACCCGGTGGGAAGGGGTGTTGTGAATCAATAAATGCTTAATAAAGATCATTAAGAGCTTGAAGTAAAGTGCAGGGTTCTGGCCCTGCACTTCTGATTGGCCGAAAATAGCAACATCAGATTGGTCCGTTCAGGGGAATCTGATTGGCTATTAACAAGCCTCTCCCATTGGTTAATGGAGCTAGCGCTCCCTGTGTTTTCATTGGTTAAATAAGTTAAGAGTTGCCTATATAAAGGGGCCCATCGTGGCCATTGAGCTGAGCTGTTTTCACATGTAAATAAAGAGTTGAAGTTCACTGTTTCACTGGCTCGTCTCCATCCTTGCACCCATGCTTATTACATAACACTTATGCTTTCAGGGCTTTTGGCTGCAACTTTATTATCCTGAAAGTTTAACCAAATCAACATAAACATTAGTTTGCTGAGAAGCTTGGTGTCTGTTTAAAAACAAATATCTCATAGCATAATATTAGGTACAGTAAGTCTATTGAAAGAAAGTTACATTCACAGAAAACCTGCTCATTTTCAAGGATGCAAAAGTAAAACTACTTTTTTCCCCCTATGGATTAATTTTTTGGAGACCTTACAATATTGTATAATTTTTAGGGAGAGATACCTGTCCCAGTTAGTAGCAACAAAATGACCTGCCATCAGTTATAATGAAGGTAGCAATATGCTTCAAGAACTACAATATGAATAGTGATACTTTCATTGGTTATCTAATTATTGAAAGCTAAAAGGTTTGAGTAGTTTAAGATTATTTGTGTTATTCTGACTGTGCAGCTGAATGAAAAATATCACTTTTTTTTTCTATGTAATGCTTTTGAATCTCTAAAATATTTTTGACTGAAAGATGTCTTTGGCAATTGCTTTGTTTAACAGCAGCAAAAATGTAAATAAACACCATTAAAATTGAAATGATCCACAATTATATATGTATTTAGTTCCTAATAGGAAGCACTAGATCAGCCTTCTCTCAGGCTGGCATCATCCTGATAAGCTGTACTACAACTCCCATTGTGCCAACTGGAATGATGGAAACGATTATCCATGCACATGTGAAAGATGCCAAATTGGATGAAGGCTGTAGTAGATTTTTATCAGTGCCCCACTCTCTGATGGCTCAGCTATTTAAATAAATGATGCCAAAGCACTACTGCAGAATGAACTACTAGAGAAAAATAGGTTGTCCAATAAATACTAAACTACTGTAGTTATTAAACTACAAACTTGCTAGCCAGGATGACAGTATATAAGCAGTTTGTCTAATCTTAACTGCTTTCAACTAGACAGTTGCACGCATTATGCATAGCCACTACTTTGCTTTGGGCACCATTAACAGAAATGCTACAAGAAACTAGCATGGAGCAAATAATTAGATTTTTAGAATGAATTGCATTCCACTACATGGTAGCAGCTGTCACAAAGAGTAATTTTAAGTAGTTTCCATATGATACAAGTTCATATATATAGCTCCTAAGCCAAGTATTTATGTTATCTGTGTGTGTGTGTGTGTGTGTGTGTAAATATGTCTCTGCATACATTTAACATAAGCATGTTGCATGCTATTTCCCCTCAAAGGAAATTATACAAAGGAAAGGCCAATTATTGAAGTTCCCCTAGGATGGTCCATCTGGACAGTGCTAATTTGAAATATCAAGTGAGCTGTTTTAGCACCTCTGTCCCTTCTGTCCAGATGTTTGGACTTCTGCCATCTTCATAGCCCACCTCCTTCTACAAATAGTTCACAAAGTTATTTTTATAGTATTTGAGAATTCAAAAGGGAGAAAAAAATATCTCAGAAACGGTCAGATTTGGTCATATTCCAATTGTAGCAGTCCCTTCCTTGATCTCTCAAGGGCTGAACTAGGCAGAAAAATGCATGATTCTAAGAGATATATCTGTGTAAGTCCTTTCCTCTGGAGTATGGGAAAAGCTGAGTTAGCAAAAGCATCTTGCTTGATCAATTAATGTGAAATACTTAATTCTTATAAGTGTTGATTTAAAGAATCCATCATTTGTACAGAGAGATAGCTGATGGAATTTTGGATGTACCAAAGAAATAAATCCTAGAGTAGAGTAATAATATCTCTAAAAGTAGAGATACTTCTTTTGATCAGTCATATGGAAAGAATTTAACTGGAGAAAACTAGTTATCTAAGCTTGATTCTCGACTCCCCGCCCCCAGGTTTTAAACCTCAAAATGATCAGGAACATGATTCTCCTCTAAGAGTTTGCTTTACAAAAACCATTTTGGCAGTTTGACACATCCATATGTTTTTTTTTTTAAAGGAACCACATCCAGGAGAATTTTTTTATAGAATAAAAACTATGTTTAATAAACAAAATTCCAATCTGAAGCATGGATAAACTAGACTAAACTAAAGCAAATAAGCTAGGCTATAACTTTCTACAAACTCTGTTTATGGTGACTAGTTATGAGAGATGTCAAGTTATGTCTTGAATCAAAAATCATTATTTTGATTCAGGCATTCTGCAACCAGAGAAGACAAACCAACTAAAACAGAAGACATAGAGAATAGAAGAGTAGAAAAAGGTAGCCTCGGAAAGTGTAACAAAAGGCCTGTTAATGCCCATGAACATCTATTCCACCTATACCTTTATTTTTTCCTTTTTAGTAAAAAAAAATATTCTAATCAATATAAAGTAGGAAGAGACATAGCAGCACCTGCAATGAGGATGCTAAAATGCTGGTGCAGATATGCTGGCATCCCGTGCTAATGCTACTCTTATGTCAAAGCATCCTATGCAAGTGCATAAATCAAAGTATTTGTTTGATAGCATCATCACACACATTCTCTTCTTTGTCCCATGGCCTCTCCCTAATAGATATAGAGGAGGAACCAATGCTTTCTGTGGCAAGGCAAATCTCCAAATAACAGTAATTTAGATGGAGACTTTATGAAGGTTAAGAAATGAAGCTTACGAACTGTAAGTAGAAGCATCAGTAGAATCAGGCAATTTTGTCAAAATGTGGCCCTTTTTATACATGCACACAATGTCACGATGCACAGATAAAAGGGTAAGCACGTTTACAATATGATGCTGGTTTCATTATTTTCCCTACTTCCCCTCACCCAAAGATGCCTTAATTTATATAATTCCTAAACTACCAAAGTTATTGTAGTTTTTCTTGTGACCAATGTCTCTGAACCAATCCTGATGTTGACTGTGTCATACTTTACATCACTGGTGTCAATCTCGATCATGTCACGGGCCGGATCGTGATGTATCACGATGTTTTTTTGCCATTGCAGAGCTGGGGTGGGTGTGGCCTGTGTGTAATGTATCTGACCCACAGGTTGTGAGTTTGACAGGCCTACATTTACATCAATGTTTTTCAGCCTTAGCCATTTTAAGATGTGTGGACTTCAACCCCCAGAGTTCCTCAGATTTAGAATGGATAAAACAGTGAAAATCTGAGAGGACATTGTGCATTTAGAGCCATAATGCAACTGATAAGATGGTGTACTACGTAGCACATTACAACTTCTGGCCCACAATAGCAATGAGGGAGGGTTCCAGTAAACATGGCGGAGTTGTAGTGCTTTATGGAAAAGTTGGAACGAGGGAGAGATAGACTCTTGAGAGAGATAGTCTCTTTTATCCTCCCTAACTATCTGCAACAGTATGTTTGTGAAAGGCTTTAGAATATAAAATCACAAAGGAGCCTGTATATTTAATCCAATATTAGATTGACCAGTTCCTTGAGCTTGAGATTTTTCATTATATCAGCAAATAAAGTGGATAGCTTGTGTTTATTTTCAAAATAGAGAAAACCTACAAATGTTGAACACTGTACAATCTCTATTTTTTCAGGATTTTATTGACTGATTGGTTTAGTAAAATCTCTCTTGAGGAGCGAGCCAATACCAAGAGAACTACAAATACAAATTGCATTGTTTTATCTTTTGGAATGAAAACTCAGCTGTAACTAATTACAATATGCTTTGCTTTAAAATGCATTTTGAGGCATGTTTTTGATGAATGGATCACAGAAGATTACATGGCTGCAGATTTCTTTCATATATGTCTGAGAAAAATTCTGAAACATTGTGTATTAATAAATCTCATACATAAATGCAACTTGAATCCCTTCTAAAGTTTCTTAAAGAAAAAAACAGCATTTAGGAAACAGCTGGAACTATTGTATGTGTGTGTGTGTCTTTTAATTAAGCTCCTTTAAAATAGTTATTAAACTTATTAAGTGCACTTAGTAAGGTCTCTAGCAATTTATTGTAAAATAACATTAAAACCAATAATATTAAAAACTACTAAAACAAAGTATTAAAATTAAGATCAAGAATCCTATTTAAAAAGGACTGTGTTAGAGCCATTTACAGTATTTATTGGATTGACTGACTTAAAGCACCACCCAACTCTGAGCTGACTCTGGAAGCTTCTCAAAGTTGACTGAGTGGAGGAGAAAAACAAAGACTGCTAAAATCAAATTCTATGCAAAAAATGTTTTAAATAAAAATAACAGTAGCATAATTTTTTATATTCAGTTGTTACATATACTCTAATTCTTAATTTTTTTCCAGATGGCTTGACTTACATATACATATATTGGTACATAAACAAACAAAACATTTGTGATGTCCATGTTATAGAATTAAAACCTTAAAATCTTCCTCAGATACTCTACTCCATGTGAAGAAGTAATAGGAAGGTGGTGATTTTCAACAGAAGACCTTCTTGGTAATGACATCGTGACTAGGATAAGGCTACCAAAAAGATTCATTGCGATTTTTAAAGCCAGATGAAAACCTATTATATTCACTAGAACCCAAAGCTTGCAAAAATAGGGATACTTCAATTCACTGACTTGAAAAATAGTATTACTTCTCAAAGGTAGATTAAAGGATGACCAACAGCACACAGAATTCAAATCCAAATAAGTAAGCTACACATAAATATTCTTCGTTTTTCTATCGATTGATGGTATGATTGGCATTTTTCCATTAATTAGAACTAGATAAAATGTATAGAAGTAATATTCCTTTCTGAGATGATGAAACTTTACTAGATTTCACACAAATAAGCTGAGTAATTCTCGAGGTATTAATTTTTAGAATTTTTAATAAAAGAAATTAATTATAATTTATTACTTTTAGTAAAGTTTTATTAGATTAAGTCAGGTGTAATTTGTAATTGCAGTTTTGTATATTTGGTTTTAGATTAATCAACATGGTGGATGCAGAGATGGATGGCTTTATCTATATCATTTATATCTATATCTACAGTATATCTACTGTATCTCTACTGTATATCTATCTATCTATCTATCTATCTATCTATCTATCTATCTATCTATCTATCTATCTATCCATCCATCCATTTGGATGATAAATCAATATAGTTTAGTATAATTACTAATTAGTATAAATGGAAAGGCTATTAGTAAGAAGAGAACTGTCTTCCTTTATGCAGCATAACTTGATCGATAGTGTTTAGAGCTGGACTGTACCTCATCACTTTCACTCCCTAGCAAACACTGCCCCTTCAGAGTTTCAGAGACTCTACAATATGCCTATCATGAAATCAAATTCTCTCTTACATCAAGTGCTAAGAAATTACAGGTCTGCTACTTCAATCTTGTGGAAATAACACCATTAAGGAATACAAATGGGATTCACTACTTTGATATGTTTTCTTTATGAGTAAAATGGATCGTCATCCACACAGAATTGTGTGAGAAATTTATTAGATTCATGCAGGCAAGTTGCAGCATGTGATTAGCGTTTGAACAATGGTACAGCTACATAAGAGAAAGAAGGATTTGCTATGTGTACCTTTTCTTTGTTTTCATTACTTAATGTGTGTTGTGCTGGAAACATTATTTTTATGTGTTTCTATGCTAGTGCTATCTTTAATAATCACTGTTTTCCACCACGGAACCTGACAGACAATTTGATCATACCAAGGAGGATACATCAACTGAATGAATAAATTTAAGTTTCTGTAGGTATAGCCAAGCTCTTTGTTTCTCTTGTTATTTCAAACACTATGTGGAATCTATTTCATGTCAGTAAGGACCCCTGCCTCCTATTTCTCCACTCACTTCAAGAATAGCCACAATATAATGCAATAACCTGATATTTTTCAAATATTTTGGACTTTTACCCAATACAACTTGATGACCAAAGAGTATAAGAAGAAACTTCCTAGGTCAGGTCAGTGACCCATATAGTCTAGCAACCTCTGTCTAGCAACATAGCACAGTCTGGTCTATGTTGAAGGACTGATATTCAATGACATTCTGGACACCTCTGATAGACACCAATAACATTAATTATTCGAGACTGTTTGAAAAAAAAACGTGTATATTGTCATCACCATATTTAACAGTGAGAAATTCCCTGTTTTGCTATACACTGAAATTTATTCTAAAAATCCATTTAGTAGTACTAAATCTCCCCACACTTGGTTTCCACCAAAGACCTCTATTCAACTATTGTGACAGAAAGAGCACAAAAAAGTTATTTCCACTTTTTTTCATATTGCACATGATCTTATACATCTCACTTCTGTTCTCTCCTTGCCTGCTTTAACCCCAAGCTAAATAACTTATAAATACTTACTTCAGTCAAAAAGGAGATAGGAAAAAAAAACTCAATGTTCTTATATATTCAATATGGTTAGTCACACAACATAATGGATTCAGGAAGTTTATAACCATGAGTATAAAGTCAATAGCCACCTTCTACTACTATTTTTCAGCTGGAATGAGTATTGATATGCTGCAGTAATTTCAGAGGTAATAAAGAACTAACCATCAGTACTCACCGGAGATATCTGCAGGTTCCAGAACTTTCCTCTAAATGACAAAAACAGCACCACATCACTGTGATGCAATAATGGGTCCATTCTAAAAAGGATGAAAAATTATATTCTGTAGACAGATAGAGGACGGTATTAGAAGTCAGGAAAAAAATCTGATTTAGCCCATCTAGAAGTAGTACACAGAACACTAGAAACTAAAAAGTTGGTGGGGAAGAGAAAGGGGGGGGGTTGATCATTTGCTTGGCATGGTGATAACGGGAACCCTTGCTGCTATTCTTTAAAATAAAAATCAAACACATGGTTTTATATTCTTCCAAGTATAGCTCGAAGTCAATTTATACATGATTAAAGCTGACAGCTTTCATAGCAGTGACCTAGTTATCTTCATATACTTCAGAAAAGTACATTCTCCAAATGGTGGCAGATGGTCTAAAGTAAAGCCAGAAATGGATCTCTCGTTCTTTCTTGATCATTTCTTTCCTGCTGCTCCTTGACCAGAGAATGTTCTGGTTGTATTGTGATCCTACTTAAAGATCACCCATGAATAAATTGTCTATCTACAATTAGTGCAGTAGAGACATTTATAAAAGCCCAAGATGATTTAAATAGCCATTTTTTTGGCTTGGCATAGACAAGGATGATTCTGCCAAGAAACCAGGAATGTTACAACTGAATCCAGAAATGTGTTAATGCCCCAGGGCATAGAAGGCAGGGTGCCAAGTAGTTCAAATACTTCTAGAATGACAGTATGGAAAAGATGGAAGAACACCACAGAACTGATTGCTCTGCAGAACAAGATCAACCCATTTGTCCTAGTTCCAAGAACCCAGGCATTTCCAAAGCCTTGTTCTATTCCAGTTACTCCTCAAGCTCCAAGATATCTTCCTACCAGATCATTGCCTTGAGTAGATAGTTAATTTAAGAGCCAAAGGCTCACTCTGATCCTTATGTGAATCAGTTTGAAGTCATCAGTGCAGTCAAGGAACCTGGCATCAGAATCTAAGGTAAAGGATAATTGTTTCATCAGCTCCACCATTCAGAATTCCCCATTCCTTCTGAGTTTAATTGTAATTCTAAGCAAATGAAGAAATACATGAATTTATTATTTATCCATCTATCATAATTGTATGCCATTGCAAACCGCTGTCAGCAGGCCATGTGTAAAAAACACGGCTTAAAATAAATCCTTTACAAAAATACAAAACACAAAGATAAAACAATAGGAAAAAAAAAGGATGGCAATAACTCAGATCAGGGATAACTTCTGAAAAAGTTCTGCTTTTAGAAGCTTATGCAAAACCAGCGAAGAAAGAGCCAACCTGATCGTCACAGAGAGGCTGTTCCTTATTATTAGAATAATAGAAAAATAGTGTCTCCTTGCCTTCTCTGTTCCCATATTCAAGGCAATTCCTGGTGCATCCAGGGCCAAAGTGATACTGACATACTAATCATCCACTACGGAATAGATAAATTGCGGATGGTCTTATCTCTGTACAAGGATAATCAAGGTCCTAAAATATTGCCACTCAAATCACAAATGGTACAATCCTGTTCCCTAAAAGTGATGGGAACTTAAGCTTTGACTTCAAATGTAGATTGCATATAATGCTATTAGCATGGACTTAATGAAAATATATGTGTCCCTCTAATAGAGAACATTTCAAGTGACTCTTCACACCATCATTTGTTTAGTTTTCCACTGCTTATGATGCATTCTTGTGATGTAATAAATTCATATTTTAGTTTTAGCAACTGTAATGCTTATTGTATTACTATCCTGTGATGAATGACCATTCTCTAAACTTCATCAAGTTTCTGTGTCTAACTTTTAGCTGTTGTTCCTAACATGTTCCAGAAATAAAGGCTATAACTGTTGAAAGGATTTTGTAAATAAGATCACTAACATCTTTTTTTTAAAAAAATTATCAAAATGAATTCCATATAGGTGACTAATTTAATTTTCAGAAGGGTCCACATAGTATATATTGCAAGAATTTGTATAAAATATATATTTATCCAACAGTGAGGATTATCTGACTTTTAGAAGCTAATCCGTTTGAATGGTAAATTTCAATACTGCACAAAGACATGTAAGATTTTCAATATTACAAATGTTTTAATATTATCTTTATTAATCCACATAGTTAAATGCTTTAAGATGCATGTACGAGGATAGGTAATGTTTTCTAATATGCTACTTAAACTTTAGAAACTTGGACAATTAAGTATTATGATCATAAGTAGCATACTAGGCATTCTTTTTTTCTGTTTCCATTGTTTTCTATTTTACCTTCTATTCCAAAAAGCCCTTCATGTCAAGCATTAGTTCCAAAAGCAGAATATCAAATTGTATAATAACTTATAAAATACCATATATATATACCACAATACTTATAAAACACCTAATACTACTCTATAAAGCCTTAGTAAGACCACACCTAGAGTACTGCATCCAGTTTTATTCACATTATAAAAAAGACATTGAGACTCTAGAAAAAGTACAGAGAAGAGTGTTATGTATATGTAAATAATGTAGTTGGGTTGACAATAGATAAACTACAAATATATATGTTTGTAGCTTTAAGTAAAAATACTGTAATGTATTATGCTGTGTTTTGGTTGGTTAATTATGCTACAAGTTGCCATGAGAGAGAGCTATGTGGTTTAACTCTTTTTTTCTTTTTCTTTTGATGATCTCTCTTGATACTGATACTGACTGACTATGGACTGATACTGACTAACCCTGTTTATTTTGATATTCTGTTGAGATCGAAGGTTATATGTTGTATTATGGTTTGATATTAGTCTGCTGTAAAAGACATGGAACCGGTAAGAAGACTTTATAATTAGATGTAAGAAGACTTTATAACTGGATATTTCCGGACTGTGAAAAACGTGTATGACATGAACTGTTTATTGGACTGTGCTATTTCTTCAAGTAAACATTAAGACAACTTGGTCAATTCTGTGTGGATGTATATTTCTTCATAACTGTTCTCATAAAATGTTTTCTGTGTGCATAACCTTTTTATACAAGGATTACTCTGCACATATCCTAACAAAGAGCAACCAGGATGATTAGGGGACTGGAGACTAAAATATATGAAGAACAGTTACAGGAACTGGACATGGCTAGTCTAGTGAAGAGAAGGACCAGGGGAGACTTGATAGCAGTCTTCCAATATTTGAGGGGCTGCCACAGAGGGGAAGAGGTCAAGCTATTTTCTAAAGTGCCTGTAGGCCAGAAAAGGAATAATGGATGGAAACTGAACAAGGAGAGATTTAACCTAGAAATAAGGAGAAACTTTTTGACAGTGAAAACAATTCACCAATGGAACAGCTTGCTTTCTGAAGTTGTGGGAGCTTCATCACTTGAGACTTTCCAGAAGAGATTGGACTGTCATCTGTCACAAAAGGTGTAGGGCAGG
Source organism: Emydocephalus ijimae (assembly GCA_004319985.1). Lineage (NCBI taxonomy): Eukaryota > Metazoa > Chordata > Lepidosauria > Squamata > Elapidae > Emydocephalus > Emydocephalus ijimae. The sequence goes on along the minus strand of BHEV01016840.1, from coordinate 36,943 downwards.
GGTGTACAACCTTTCACCTTCCCTGGGCCACATTAGAAGATGAAAATTTGGTTTGGGCCGCACATAAAAAAATAAAATAAAATAAAATAAAATAAAATAAAATAAAATAAAATAAAATAAAATAAAATAAAATAAAATAAAATAATTTTTATTATTTATTATTTATTAAAAATTATTTATTTTTTATTTTATAATTTTCTGGCAAAATTTTGCGGGGTGGGGGGGAGGGGGGAAGAAAGCTTGCCCACCTCACGCCTACCTCTCCTCCTGCAAATTATTTATTTTTTATTAATTTTCTGGCCAAATTTTGCAGGGGGGGAGGGGGGAAGAAAGCTCGCCTGCCTTGCGCCTACCTCTCCTCCTGCAAATGCAGTGGCGGCGGGGGCAGAAGCAGTAGCGGTGGTGGCGGGGGCAGAAGCAGTAGCGGCAGCAGCGGCAGCGGCAACAGCAGGAGGTGCCAGGTGGGACTTTTGGGCTGGGGCTGCCCGCCTTTTCTGTTGCTCGCCTCGCCCCGCCTCACACCTACCTCTCCTCCTGCAAATGCAACAGCGGCGGCGGCAACAGCAGGAGGTGGCAGGACGGGACTTTTGGGCTGTGGCTGCCCGCCTTTTCTGTTGCTCACCTCGCCCTGCCTCGCGCCTACCTCTCCTCCTCCTCCTCGCTGGATCTTTCACGAAGGTTGGGGTGGGCGTTGGGCCGCATTACAAGGCGACCTAAGCCACATGCGGCCTGCAGGCCGCAGGTTGGACAAGCCTGGTATAGGGGTTGGACTAAATGACCTATAAGGTCCCTTCCAACTCTGATTATCTGTTATGTGTTAAAATAAATGAAAGAATGAAAGGACTGATAATTTCAAACAATGTAGGCTAGTATTCATATGCGCATGTCCACACAGTGGACTACAATTCTGAATTGTAGTGAATACAATTTTGGACACAATTGTTGGTCATAAGTCCAGGACCCCTGGAATATCAGTCTTATAGCTTTTGTATATTACATGTCTTTCTATCATACTGGGTGCAGCTACAAAACAATGTTATGTATTATCCATCTGTTGCGTAATCCAGTCAGCCTGTCAGCTCAGATTTTCAGAAAGCCAAAGATTTTTTTTAAGCATTTCCAGCATAGTGCAGATGATAAAGTTTCCATGATTTTCTCTTCTGAAACAAGGAACTAACAAATTAGGAATGGCTGTCCTGCATTTTGCTGATTCAGAACTATTAAAACACACAAACACACACAACACATTTCATCACAACATGTCACCACATCTACGGAAACTATACTGAGAAAATGTATTACTGAGAAAATGTATATACTGAGAAAATGCATTTTATCAGCCTCTGGAAAACTACAGGGTGTCAGGGCACTCACATGGCATGTAATCTTATGTAATGCAACACACATTGGGGGATAAATTCCCTTTCCCACTGTGGCTAGAAGTAAATTGTAGATAGAAGCTTATTATAATGAACCACAAACTGGCAGACCAACCAGACTTCTGTCTGACCAGATTATTATCAAGTGAGCTCAACTGTTCTCAAGTGCAAAAATCTATATATATAATTTAATATTTATGATTATGACTGTAATTTATAGTTTCTTAACTTTCAAATTCCGTGCAGACTAAACAGCCATTCACTAGGTTTGTGATCTCTACATCTCTCAGCACAATACACTCAAAAGATATGCCTAACAGTGGCTTTAAACAGTATGATTATATTCTTACAGTAGCAAGAACTAATGTAAGACTACAGGACCTAGGCTGTTATAAAAGCAGGTGAATGGGGTTTGGACTTGGTGGGACAATTGATCCTTGTAAAGAATTCTTCATTTTATCCATGGGAAACCTGGATGCATTTATGAATTTTATTTTCCCTTAATTTCTTTTTTTTTTTTCAGTTTCATTTTTTGTCCCATTTTATATCAATTTGAGACTTTAAAAACTGCCCCAAACTTCACATGTATATATGTGCACATTCTCCCTAGTTTATGGATATATCTATGCATTTTTGCCTAATGTGAATCATTATGCAAGGAATTCACAGACTTATTTTTGAGCAAATATGCACAAGATTAAGATACATTGTATTTTAATCAATATAGGAAATCTATGAACAGCTTTCCTCAGGGACAGTATCAGGGGTGGGATTCTACAGGTTCACACCTATTCACTAGAACTGGTTGCTAACATTCTAAGCAGTTTGGAGAACTGGTTGTTAGAAGAAATTACTGGCCTAATCCTGTGAGGAAGGCAGGAAGGAAACATTCTGGTGTTGCTTACAGAAACTGCTTCTCTGTTAACCCTTGTTACATTTTTGGCAGGACTAGACTTCCTGTCTCTGGAACCTCTCTGGAGTTTTTTTTCCCCTCCTTTGCTGGTACTTTGCTTGTGTGGAGTGACTATTCAAAGTCACAATGGCACTGAAAAAAGTGATTTATGACTATTTTTCACACTTACAACTGTGACAGCATCCCCACAGTCATGAGAGGCTAGGCGAGGAGATGCATGCCTCGGTGTGAGTGATGTTGAGTTGGCCACACCCAGCCAGTCACATGACCACCAAGCCACACCCACCAACTAAGCCATGCCCACAGAACTGGTTGTTAAAAAAATTGAATCCCACCTCTGGACAGTATGCGTATGTTCATTTTTTATTGCAGAGCTACAGCACGAACTTCAGGGAAATGAAGTTTGAAGGATAACAGAATCTTAGTACAGATGTAAAACTGAAAATTAAAGATCATGCCATCAGATGAATGTTTCCCTCATTTCCTGGTGGTGGTTCAACTTTACATCCATAAAAGAGAACATATAAATTAAACTTGTCTTCTTTCAGTCCCTAGCCACCCCCCCCCCCAACACTTTCTATCTGAATACACTTTAATATACTTTCCAGGGAAACTTTTACTTATTTATTTATTTTTGGTTTTATATGATCTTTTTTCTTTCAATGATAATAATAAATTGATGCACAGTAAGCTAATATCTCTTCCACCCATCTTATTTTTATTTTTAAAATAAGTGAGCAAGTGAAGTTATGCTGAAATGGGGCAAGATGAACTTGGAACTTCTTTTCAGAGACAGCAAGGAGCCATGGTGGCGCAGTGGTGAGAATGCAGTATTGCTAGCTAACTCTGACCACTGAGTTTGATCCTGACCAAAGTTCAAAGTTGACTCAACCTACCATCCTTTCGAAGTAAGTAAAATAAGGACCCAGATTGGTGGGGGCAATATGCTGATCTCAGTAAACCATGTAGAGCAGGGGTCGCCAACCAGTGGGCCGCAAGAAAATTTTGGTGGGCTGCAGAGAAATCTCACCCCCAGAGCACCCCCACAAAGCAATTAATCCAGGCTGCGCAGAAACACAAGGCTGTGCTGCCCACATGGCCCGCGGGAACCCTCCCCATTTACTCACTCCTTACCCGGCAAACTTGCCTGCTAAATTGCTATTTTTCCTTTTTCCAACCATCATCTGTTCTGCTGTACCAGGAGATTTAGATTACCTAGGAAGCAGGAAATGGTTGGATTTCTTGCTTTCTACCTCGTCATTAGATCTTCGGCTCAGCACAGCCAAACCTCCCTTAGGACTAAAGGTTTGCTTGCAAGCAAATTCAGTGCAGACTCACGGCAAGCAAATTTGAGAGACTGAGCTAGCTGATGGCAGTTAGATAGATCACTGAATGATTCTGTGAGCAACTCAATCTGCCTANGAGCACCCCCACAAAGCAATTAATCCAGGCTGCGCAGAAACACAAGGCTGTGCTGCCCACATGGCCCGCGGGAACCCTCCCCATTTACTCACTCCTTACCCGGCAAACTTGCCTGCTAAATTGCTATTTTTCCTTTTTCCAACCATCATCTGTTCTGCTGTACCAGGAGATTTAGATTACCTAGGAAGCAGGAAATGGTTGGATTTCTTGCTTTCTACCTCGTCATTAGATCTTCGGCTCAGCACAGCCAAACCTCCCTTAGGACTAAAGGTTTGCTTGCAAGCAAATTCAGTGCAGACTCACGGCAAGCAAATTTGAGAGACTGAGCTAGCTGATGGCAGTTAGATAGATCACTGAATGATTCTGTGAGCAACTCAATCTGCCTACTTTGCCTGATTTTGGGTAAAAGTTGCTCTTTTTTAAATAAAAAATTCAATATTTACATGCATGGTGTGTTGTGAGTTAATTTTGTGAGTTTGCTTGCAAGCAAATTTTATGTGACAGACTGAGCTAGCCAATGGCAGATAGATAGATCTCTGAATGAAACTGTGATTCTGTGATCAACTCAATCTGCCTGCTTTGTCTGATTTTGGGTAAAAGTTGCTCTTTTTTATGAAAAAATCAATATTTATATAAATGTTTATAATATTTACATACAAGCCATGCCCAGCCAGTCACATAACCACCAAGCCACACCCACAAATTAGGCCATGCCCACAGAACCAGTTAGTGGTCCCTGGAATCTAAAATTATGAGTTTGGTGGTCCCTGAGATCCAAAAGGTTGGCGATCCCTGATGTAGAGCACTGGTGTCAAACTCGCAGCATCACATTGCTGTCATGTGATGTATCACGATGTTTTACTCCTTCATGGAGCTGAGGTGGCATGACACATCTGGTCCAGGAGGTGCAAGTTTGACATCCCCGATGTAGAAAGCAATGTGTGTTGCATTACATAGGATTACATGCCATGTGAGTCTGTAAAGCACTATGGAGAGTCTATAAGTCTATAAGTCTAAGTGCTACTCTTGTTGCTATTTTTATTTGAATCTGGATCTCTCCAAATCTAATCTGACTTTCTAATCAATACTCTAGATTCACTCTATTTTTAAAAAAATGTGCAGAGCATGATATCAAAATGGGATTTATCACTGAATCAACATGACTAGGATTACAAGACAATTCTAAACAATTTGTGCTATATCATCATGATTAACAGAACAAGGTTTATATTATAAGTATACATCACACTATTCAGCTCTAATTATTGATATTTATCTTGTTATCTTATTGATATTTATCTTGAAACATCTTGAAGATATTTCTCTTTGACTTTCATCTTTCAGCATGCAAATCTGAGAATGCTATTTGCATTTTTATCTATACCATCATTTTTTTCTCTTTTTTTCAGAAGATTAAGATTTTAGAATAGCTACCTGAACCTGTTTTTAACTTCATCCATGTGCACAACCATGTATGGCACATCCAAAGAACATGCAAGTGTTTGAAGATAAAGTGGCATGATGACTTGTTCATCTAAAACCATATACATTTGGACAAACCTTAGACATGTATACCATATGTTGACCAATCTACGGTCTCTGCATCACTGGGAAATCTGCAAAAGGTAGGTCGCCAAATGCACACAAATGTTCATGATTTTTATCCCCTAATTTTCAGTATGTGAAAGCTGGTGCAGCAGAAACCACCACATTCTGGGCCAATCTGTCTTGACTGAAAATGTGCATAAGCAATTAGAATTTCAGCAAAGGTCTATCTATGTTTACTCTGATTTTCTAGTTGAGAGGTGAGTGTGAATATTGATGTGGTTGGAGTGTCATATGCACTTGCAAGAGAGTTTGGAAACATCTTGAGGCTTGCAAAAATAAATTTTAGGGTACTCCAAAATAGCCGAAAGAGGCTAGCATGTACCTAGTGGCTGTGAAAAAAGTATTGGATGGCGAATATGGCTAGCCAGATGGATTGAGAAATGAAATGGGGACACAAAATAAGGGGTGGATAAATGGACAGATGGATGGATGGACAAATAGATCAGTAAATAAAACCATTTTACGCTGCTGCAATGTTTTGTTGGAATCCACATTTGTAACATTCAGAAATATATGTAATTTTGTCTTTCGGTTTTTGTGTTTCTTATTTTCACATCTTCTGCTTAAATTCTTTTACTTATTAAAAATTATACACTTTGTACTTCAATCATGCTATATTTCTCTCCACTGATTTCCTCCATTGTTTGTAAGTTTAAACATCTTTAACCTTTAAGTCTCCTCATGGTTTTGTCTTTTTTTTATCTGCCTTCATTATATTTTCCTCTTTGATCTTTCTGCTCAAGTATTAATCTTACTAAACCTCTGCTCCCTTGTGCTAATTCTTCTCTGTGTGCCTTCTCTCTTGTGTGTAAAACACACACACAGAGAGAAAGAGAGAGATATGCAAGTCCCTTCCTCTGTCTCAATATTTGGCCAGCTTTTTCTTTCAATATGTCCCTTTTTTGCCCCATTGTGTTGATTCATTTCTGGTTATATTATTATTGCATTAATTTCTCTTCTACAAGAAGTCAAGGTTCTTACTTCCTTCTAAGTATATCTCCCATTGAATGTGGATTTTAAAATAGTAGGTAATCATTTGCCCAGTTATATTAATTTACAATGCCTAGTGTATCTTACTTATATGTATGATGATGTAAATGTCTTAAAGACCATAAATTATAATATTTTAATGTGACACTTTAAAAAGGCATGTAAATACAGAGTGGCACCAACCATGCTGCTAATAAAGTTAAAAGGTAGTTTGAAAGTTGTGCCGCAGCTGGAAAGCTATATTGTAGATTTTCACAAAAAGGATGTCTAAGGATGAAAAAAAAAGTATAATTTAGCACAGGGGTGGGATTCAAATTTCTTAACAACGGGTTCTGTGGATGTGGACTAATTTGTGGGTGTGGCTTGGTCATGTGACTGGCTAGGCGTGACTAGGTGATCATGTGACTGAAGTGGGTGTGGCTAGGTGGCCATGTGACTGGCAAACCAAATATAAGGGGCCCTTGCTTAATGGCCAGTTGCTAATTTATGACTGACCTCCCCAGAGCTACTTGACCTGTTTTTGGAGTTTTCACAGTCATACACACACACACAAAAACCACACACACACACTTATGACAAGTTACAACATCCCACATCCTCATGTGACTGAGGTTTTCTATGTTTTTTGCCAGTTTCCAACAATTCCTTCTGGTTTCCGGCTAAAAATGCCCATTGGGGAAAAGGGACTTTTTTAACAACCAGTGTTCACTTAAGGACCACAAGGTTCACTTAATGACCATGGTGTTTGCCTAACCTGGGGTCTGAAACCTTAAACACTCAAAGAGCCATTTTTCTATTTTCTTTTAAATAGATCTCTCTCTCTCTCTGTCTCTTTCTTCCCCCCCCTCATCTTTCTCTCTCCTCTCTCTTTTTCTTTCTCCCTCTCTCTTTCTCATCTCTCTCTCTCGTTTCTCTCTCTCTGTCATCACTTTTTCTTTCTCATCTCTCTGTTTCTCATCTCTTTCTCTCTCTCATCTCTCCCTTTCTCTGTGTGTCTATTGTCTCTCTCTCTTTCCCTCCCTCCCTCCCTCCCTCCCTCTCCCTCTTCCTGAGAGGGGGAAGGAATGTCTGAACTGGTGTTGGGTGGTGGGAATCTGACAAACCAGTACTGAAGGCCAGATGGCTGGCAGGGAGTGGGGCAATCCCGCAGTCTCCCCAAAAACAATGCTTCTGGTGAGGAGAAAGAAAAGTGCATTGGGTGGCAAGTGCTTCATGGTTCCTGAAGGGGTTGAGCCTCCCTGCTCCCAACATGTTCACATGAGGGCATCGCTGGCAGCTGCTTCCTGGTTTTCTGTAGCCGTGCTAACAGCATTCAACCTGATTGCTTCCCTCCTCCTTCTTGGCCTCATACACACAGAGCAAACACTCACACATCTCACGGTGCTGGTGGAACTCACCCACATGCTGACTCCTTGCAGAAGATCCTCCCGGTGCCATGTGTGCACACTCTACCCGAGGAGGAGGAAAAGAGTTGCTGAACTTTTCTTCCTCACTTCTTTTCACAGCAGAGCTGCTTGGAAAGCAGCTCCTGTGGCCTGGCTGTCCATTTATGGTCCCCCCTCATCCCCTCTCCCTGTGTCAAATTACCTTAAAGGGACAGGCTGTGGTGGTTGCCTTTGTTCTGCGAAGGGAGGAAGAAAAGTTCAGCAACTCTTCTCTTCTTGGGCATACACACAGAGCGTGCCATGCACACATTGTGTGTACATGGTGCCGGAGGAACTTGCCCATGCACAGAAGGTCCCAGCCTTACATGTCCATGCTCTGTGTGAATATCCAAGAAGGAGGAAAACACTTGCCAAGTTTTTCTTCCTTCCTCTCTTCTGACACACTGGCCAGGCAGGTGAGCAGTGACATGTGGGGCAAGTGTCCTCCCAGCCAATGCAGCCATGGAGCTCTGACCTCATACAAATGCAAGTTTGCAGACACCCCAGGATTCCAGGTTTTGGCTGCCAGAACTGCAGACAGCCTTCCCCACCACAACTTTCTCCTCCCACCGCCGCATGCAAGGCAGGAGACCCGGCAGAAAGTGCCTGCCCCAAAGACACAGCCCTCCACAGCCAGCGGTGCGATTTGCTGGTTCTCCAAACTGTGCAGAATCATAACAACCGGTTCTATAGAACTGGTCTGAACCAGTAGAATCCCACCCCTGATTTAGCATGATTTTACCAAGTGGGATGCAAAGCCCTTTGAAGTGACTTATATTGATAATTTAAATACGTATGTGGTTTTTAGAGATAGACATGATATGATACTTAATTAGGCAGCCAAAGAAATCACAGCCTTTGTACTGTTCTTACTGTATTTCTCCTTGGGAATTTTCTTACAATATAAAACAGCCACCAGATAAGGCAAAGGGAAAGCAAGAGTTCAGCAACGTGGCTGATTCTTCCATACGTGATTGTTCACTTCCAGAATACATGAGCCAGTACAAAGTAATTCCTAAAGACTGAATCCTTAAACCTCCCAATAGCAATTCAAGCACACAGTTTCCTGCCTAGCACAATAGGCAAAGGAATCGGTCATGAAAGAATAGATACAACTTCTTTCTTTTCCACATTTCAAGCAACAAATACGTTGGTTTATCCTCCATTGCTGTTACAAGCACCCTCCCCAGAGCAACAGTGGGAAAGCCAGTGACCTATGTGATGTACTCTTAATCACATCATTGTCTATGATGAGATAACTGATCATTTGTTATTGTAGAAGAGGAGGAGGAGGAGGCGTGGGAGTCAGGGTCAGCATCAGGACAACCTGGAAGTTCCAAGTGGGAAGAGGGAATGGAGCTGGTAGAGACAGAGAGACAGAGATGCCCAGGTCTGGAGGTGGTTGATGAAGAAGAGGAGGAACAGCTGGGTCCAGTGCCTGACACACAACTGCACAAATGACAGAGAAAAGGAGAGCACTGGAAAGCCTTGGGCCGATCCTGGGGAAGGAAGAGCCACCACTGCTAGTGAAGCCCCACCCTAGCTCTGTGAATAAAAGGCAGGGGTGGAGATGAATAGGTGTGGCAGACAACTATTCATCTTCTGGCCAGATGGATTTGTTAGCCTGCAAGATAAACTTTTTGCTGGAGCTGCCAGCATTCCCAATAAAGGAATATTTTGAGTTCACGTCAGAGGGTTTGACGTGTTTGGGGAGCTGGGTCAGAGCAGTTATCCACTGCACAAACTTCTCTCTTTTAGCGCAGCGTTGGATAGAATGCCGTAAGTGTAACAAATGCTCTTCTCTTGTCCATTGGATTCTCTGATTTTGTCCAAAAGATAAAAAATAGGATACAAATGTTTTAGGTATTGTCTACTGTCCATGGACCATGAAATGTTTTCATGGACTTTCTGAACGGATCAGATGCTTTTTACATGTGCCTTGAGATTGGCTTGGTTTCTCGTTTTTATTTTAAAAATTCTGATGGGTTGTGATTAAGTCTATAAAATGTATTATTTTAACACTAATGGTATTGCAGCTGAGCAGTTATGGTCCTAAAGGCTAAACTTTCTTCTCCTTTCCTGAGAGAGATGGGGTAGGGAGGGATGTATGAAAAGCTGAAAAGGGAAATCCATTCTGTCAATAGAGTATACTGGATCACAACAGTTAGGGCAGGATTAATCAGAGATTGCAATCTGCTGGGGGTCAGGACATTTATAAGTCTCTTCAAACTGCAGAGAGAATAAAGGTGGTTCCACTTACCTGTAGTCAAAACATAGCATTGAGAGTTAAGGTGTGCATCTTCCACATCCTTAGGAATATCATTTCCCACAATTCTAACAACAAAGCTGCTTTGGATAATTCTTTAAACAAATATAAACATGCATAATTTCATTTGTTCTAATTATTATGTAAAAAAATCAAATAGATTAATTATACTGCCTGAGAAAGCTTTTAAGCATGCTTATTCTTGTGGTGCTTGACAGCTTGGTATTTCTTCAGTTGACAGATGGAACTATCTAATATATTACTCTCACTTAGGTTAGCCAAGTAAATTGGTTAATAATAAGCCTTATGAAAGATCACTTTAAAATCATCAAAAGCTGTTTTAATACATTAAATGTTATAAGAATTAAACACCACAATATACAGAGATCCACTGAAGCATGCTTATTCTGATAACATATTCTGAACAACTGAATGCTACAGTTTTCATAGTGCTTCAGGAAAGCAAATCAGAAATGATCCTTATTATTTTGTACTTAATCATGCCCCAGTTTATAATTCCTTTGCAATAAATGATCATACTTGTCTAATTTATGCTATTTTCACAGTGTTAATTATTTTAATAATTTCAATCAGAAAACTTTTATCATGTTTATTATTATCCAAGGATACTATTTTAGGATTTGCTGGTTTCTTCTAATATAAAGATGCTAAACTTTTGCATCAGATTAAATATATACAAATTCCTGTTACTCTATTCAGTTCTACTTTATTTTCAATCCATAGAAATAAATGGATATTTTACCTATGCAACTCAGTATAGACCTGAAAATTATTTATACACAGTCAACTTCCAAGAGATAATCTGTCAACCATGGAACCACATACAATATTAGGTATGCATATACTACAAACACATTCACACATTGTCATCTATCCTTGAGGACTTCAACTTAAACTTGAAAGCCTTTTCATGTATGAAATAAGAAACTGTAATATGCAAGAAGGTAAAAAACACAAAAAGGAAATTGTGGCATGTGTCATCTTGCCTTTTTTTATGTTCTCACCCCTCGACCCATGGGCTGGTAAGAAGGAGCATGAGTAGAGTCTTAGTTCAAAATCTTAATTTGTACAACTTTGCACTTTCACAAAATTGCTTAAGGATGATATACAGAAACAATGTAGTTAAATACTGTAAACTTTTAATACTCCAACATGCATACATAATTCATATATTTCTACCCCTAAAAGTCATACATTCTGTGAGTCAGTTTCCACAGTGAAAAGCAAGATACAAGTAAACATAAATCATTTAAGGGTCACAAGCCATCCTGCTTAAAAGGGAGGCCCAAGTCATCATTTCCATAATAGCAATAGCTCTTAGGCTTATATACTGCTTCACAGTGCTCTACAGTCCTCTCTAAATGGTTTACAGAGTCAGCATGTTGCCCCCAACAATCTGGGTCCTCATTTTACTGACCTTGGAAGGATAGAAGGCTGAGTCAACCTTGACCCAGTCAGGATCAAACTGCCAAACTGGTGGCAGCCAGCAGTCAGCAGAAGTAGCCTGCAGTACTGCATTCTAACAACTGTGCCACCAAGGCTCATAATGCTAATGATCATATCATATCGCCTTCTACTAATTCTGACTATAACTTGAACACATAAGGTGAAACTTATCAGATGATAAAGTGGATGAAACTTTTAACACTATAGTCCATCCTAAAAACATCTCAGCCTCTTCTGCAGCAGCTATATTTCAGTGAAGTAAATTGGGGGATTTAATAAATAGATTATATTAGACACTGAATAGCAGAACAAGCAGCTTCAAAAGAATTCAAAATAAGTGATTGGTTGTTTGGCTGCCTGACTGATGACATCTGTTTGTGGAAGCTGAACAGCAGAGACTAATTGCCACTATTTCTTTACTTTTGCAATGCCACTATTTGTAATACTATACATGGAAAGAAAACTCATCTCAAAAGTAGAAAAGTTTAGATAAGAAATTCCCATGTTTTAAATAGCTGCGTGAAAGTTAAAACAAGGCAGAAAAGCAGAAAGCAATACTTGGATTCACATGCACTGTTATCACCCACTGTTTTAAGGATTGCTATAGATAAAATTTTCTGCCACTGTTTAATACATAACTTCCAAAATAAGTATATATAACACTGACATTTATTGCATTAAAAAAACAGTCAAGTGGATTGTTTAGTTTTGGTAATATAAACATAAGCTGAGAAGGATCTCACACAAACACTTCGATAATATGATTCATTGTCAAATGTTTGTTTTGCCTCTCTGGAACTCATTAATTAATTCTTTTTAATATAACTTGGATTTACTGATTTGGAAGAAGAGAATTCTTCTTACTGATGTTAAAATATCCAGGTGGTTTGAATTCCACCAATGAGATGCTCTAATCTGGTGCATTTGTATAGCCCTAATCAAATCTTCACTAACAGATGTGAAGCACCCAGCCCTGGAACAAATATTTGTGTCTATATGATAATTAAATTATATCACTAAAGAGGAAAAATGAACAGCAATAGCTATGGTTCTTTTAAAACCCATGCTGTTATTGTTAAACCTGAGCCTTTTTTTTCTTAAACATATTTTTTTATAAAATAAATTATTTTCCATATACATACAATACTATTAGTATACTTCATCACCCTATTCATTTGCAATTTGGGGCTAGTTAGTATTTACAGCAATAAATGAAATATATGTTCTCATTTTTAGAGGAATAACACAAACAAACCCAAATCCATCACCATTATTACATTTTTGGTGCTTTTGCTTCATAGTGGTTTATGTAGCCTTCCATACTCCCATCAGTCTACCAGCTATTAATGGCATTCAGAATAGAATAGAATAATAACTTTATTGTCATTTTGAATGTACAATAATCAGAATACATTAAAGTGAAATTTTGTTGCATATAGCTCTCAAAGGGGCACCACCTCAATATACACTACATAATACAGTATAACGGAATAAGTAAATACAGATAAATACATAATTATGCATATACCCACATAATATGTCACAGAGAATACCTGTACATGGCAAGAGAAATGAATTTTGCAATGTTACCAGATGGATGGCATAGGGAACAAAGCTATTACAGAATCGGGGAATCCTGCTAGAAATACTTTGAAACCTCCTCCCAGAAGGGAGCAGAAGAAAAAGATTGTAAAGTGGGTGTGTGGGATCTCTAACAATGTTTTGAGCTCTAAGCACATAATGCTTATAAGCTGCATCCTAAATACCAAGAAGTGAGCTTCCTATGATCTTCTCAGCTGTCCTTACCACTCTTTGCACGGACTTTCTATCTGAGGCACTGCTGCCACCAGATCAGACAGTGATACAGTTTGTTAAAAAGCTCTCAATTGTGCCTCTGTAAACCACTATTTTGGCACATTTTAAAAATCTGTTTATCTCAATTTAATCAGTCATCTATATACATGACAGGCAAACTTTTTAAATTAGTTTATTTATTTTAAAAATAAAGAAGTGTTAAAGATAATTTTGGGAATATTATATTTATTATTCCAAAATCCAGGAATTTCAGAAATGTGAGACCCAGAAATATTTCAGGACAAAATGTTGCTAGTAATATGAAAGTGTAAATAACAGAAGAAACTATATGTGTTAAATTTCTGTTGCACCTTTTTTATTTTGGGGAGGAAAAGTTTTATTTGCACAATTCTATATCCTGATGATAATCTTCATGACTTCTCCAGTTTTGTTTTAAAATGCCATCTTCATCCAAGGCTCAGTCAATAAAACCCTGCCTTAGACAGAGAAGCTCAAACATTTGCTAATTGTTAATGAATGTACAGTAAATGCCTATACATTACATCAACTTATTCTAAGTTGAGGGCTTTGTTTGGTTTTTGAATGGGAATTCCAGGTTCATACTGCAAAAAGTAATTGATATGATCATGGAAAAAACTGGTAGGTCATAGGTCCATGTGATCATGGGGGAAAATGACTTGTTATTTTTTGTTCCATCTGAAACTAAGGTTTGGTAGTTCACTCATATCTTAAACCAGTATTCTACCAGTTCGGCTTGGTTCGGGCGAACTGGTAGTAAAAAATGTAACCATTCGACCGAACTGGTAGTAAAAAAAAAAAACTACCAAACTGGATTTTCTTTTTTCTTTGCTTTTCCTCCCGACAATCAGCTGTTCCAATAATCAACTATGCAGGGATCCCCCTCACTGTCTTACTGCTTCACCCAGGAGGCTTCTCTGAGGCCCAGAGGTACTGCACACACACACACTCACCCACCCACGCACCCCTGTCCTCTGTTTTTGGCTTCCTGGGCCTCAGGGAAGCCTCCTGGAAGCAAAAACAGCCTCCCAGGAGGCTTCCCTGAGGCACAGGAGGCAAAAAATGGAGCACGGGGGAGTGTTGCAAAAAAAGAAACCATACCCACCCTGTTCCGAACTAAGCAAACTCATTAGCTTGCAATTCTAATAGTTTTACTTTCACAGAAGGCTCGTAAACCTGCACTTCTGATTGGCCCGCTGAAAGTGGATCATGATTGGTCATTGTCGGCTGATCTGATTGGCTGTTAGCGGGTTACCGCTGATTGGACGCTTTCCAGCACGGCAAACTCAAATCATTGGGTGTTGTGACAGCAGCCAGCTCTATAAAAGTATTTCGCTCTGTTCTGAGCGCTGCCCTAGTATTTCACTCTGTTCTGAAGTCACTAATAAAGAGTTGGACTCACTATTCAATGCCTCATCTCCGTTCTTGCGCCCACTCTCCCAGATCTAACACTGGCGACGAGGATGGGATGCAGAGACAATAGAGCTGACTGAACACTCATTGAACGCTAACAGAGCACGTGGCTGAGAGCGCACCAATAGCGGCAACATGACCAGTGGCGCCATACCACCCGCTCCATTTGACCCGGCTAACCAAGACTGGGACTCGTATATGGACAGGTTTCAGATGTTCCTGGAAACCAATAACTTGAAGGATGCTACACCTGGCAAGAAACGAGCTGTATTCCTGACCCATTGTGGGCCCGCCATGTTTAAGATGGCAAAGGCACTCGCAAAACCAGCTGAAGTCAAGACGATGGACTGGGACACTCTTGCCCCAATCCTCCGGGCCCATTATGCCCCAGCGGTGCCAACACTCATCAGGAGACATGAGTTTTACCAGAGGAAAGCGAGAGTGTTGGAGACTTCATCGCAGACCTCAGAAACCTGGGGGGACTCTGTGGCTTCGCCAATCTTGAAGAAGCCATGAGAGATCAAATTGTTCTGGGTCTAAGAGACCCCACAACCCAGAGCAAGATTATGGTGAAGGGAGACATCGGCCTCGCAGATGTCATCGCCGATGCTACTGCAGCAGAAGCAACCAGGAAGTCGGCCGCTCGAATGCGCCGAGCAAACGGACCGCACCGTCAACTCGCCAGTAATACTACACCTTGTTCCGAGAGGCACGCAATGACCACCCACCATGAAGACCTCGAATCCTCATCAGAAAGCGAGGGAGAGGAGGTCAACAGACTCAGGTCAGAACGAGATCAGCGAGATCAACAGAGTCGTAAGCCCTCATATCAGTGTGCTGGATGCGGGGGAAACCACCCACGATCAGACTGCACATTCCTAGACGCACTCTGCCATTCCTGTGGAAAGAGGGGCCACATTGCAAAGGTCTGTAGAAGCAAGCGAGGGTCCAGCCCGAACCGAAGAGAAAATAATTTCCAGCAGACAACAGGCACCCCACCAGTAAATCGGGACCGCCCAAGCAACCAATGGAACCACTACTACAGAAAATGAGCACCAGCCACTTCTAACTGATGAGAAGAGGCACACCAAATCATCACCATCAGCCACGCTTCATCCCTTGATGCAAGAAAAATCCGAGTAAAGGTCATCATTGAGAAGCGACCATGTGTTATGGAAGTCGACTCCGGGTCTTCCCTATCGATGGTTTCCTGGAAAACCCTCAAACAGCTGATCCCTGACATCTGTCGCCAGGACCTCAGCACTCAGAGAATTATATTAAAGGACTACCAGGGGAATAGAATCCCAGTCACTGGTTCCAGCCACGTCCAAGTCTCCTTCAAGGACCACACCGCAACCCTACCTCTTACCGTCATCGATAGAGGTCGACCCAGTTTACTCAGCTTACAGTGGTTCGCGCCATTGGGAATTGAACTGGCAGGCATCAACCAGACCAAAGACAATGACTGGGAAGCGGCCCTTGTCCAGGAATTCCAGGAAGTTTTCACCGAGAAGCTAGGCAAGTACAAGGGACCCCCCATATCCTTTAATCTCTGCCCTGATATTGCGCCCATTCGCCTTAAGCCTCGTCGATTGCCCTTTGCACTCAAACCAAAGATTGATGAACAATTGGACAAATTAATAGCCCAAGGCATGTTGGAACCGATTGAACATGCCCAATGGGAGACCCCAATTGTAACCCCCATAAAACCTGACGGATCTTTGAGAATTTGTGGGGATTACAAGGCCACCCTAAACCATGCACTTCAGCAGAGCGCTTACCCCGTGCCTGTGGTCCAACACCTCCTTCATTCCCTTGGGGGCGGAAAAATATTCGCAAAATTGGACTTAGCCCAGGCGTACCTGCAGCTGCCCGTGGATGCAGAGACCGCAGAAGCCCAAACTATAGTCACACACAGAGGTGCATTCAAGTGTAATAGACTCCAGTTCGGAGTGAGCGTAGCACCTGGCATCTTCCAAAGTCTGATGGAGAGATTGCTACAAGGCATGAAAGGGGTAGTGCCATATTTCGATGATGTCCTGATAGCTGCCCCCACTAGAAGTATACTAGAAAAGCGACTAAGAATGGTCCTCCAAAAATTTAAAGACGCTGGCCTGAAGGTCAAGAAGGACAAGTGCCAACTATGTACTGAGAGGGTTGAATTCCTTGGTTACCTTCTTGACAGACAGGGAATTCACCCTACTGAGAAAAAATTGGCTGCAATAAAAAAACACCCCGAGACCTAGGAACAAAACAGATCTCCAAGCCTTCCTGGAACTCATTAACTTTTATAACATCTTCCTACCCCAGAAGGTGACTGTTGCTGAACCCCTGCATAGGCTCCTCGACAAGAAAGCTTCCTGGGTCTGGGGACATCGAGCAGAGCGAGCCTTTCAGCAAGTAAAAGACCTTTTAACATCAGATGCTGTACTAATACAATATAACGAGACTTTACCCTTAACTGTCACCTGTGACACCTCACCGTTTGGAGTAGAAGCCATCCTGAGCCACATCCTGCCAAACGGTACTGAGGCGCCCATTGCATTCTTTTCTAGAACTTTATCTAAAACTGAGAAAAACTATAGCCAACTAGATAAAGAGGCTCTCGCTATTGTGACTGCGATCAAACGATTCCATGAGTATGTATATGGAAGATCCTTTTCTATAATCACCGATCACAAACCACTACTTGGCATCTTGGCGGGGGATAAACCAACTTCCCACATCTTATCGCCAAGAATGACACGCTGCTCAGAGTTTCTAGCCGCATACGATTACCAACTGCAACACCGACCAGGGAAAGCCATTCCCCACGCTGACGCCCTGAGCCGTTCTCCGCAACCAGAAGTCCTGGATGACTCAGCTCCAACCCTAGCTACACTACAAATCAAGACACTTCCATCACCACCGCTGACTGCACAAGACATCGCATCAGAAACAAGGAAGGACCCTTGTTTAGCACGAGTCCTCAGCTGGGTGGAAAGAGGTTGGCCTGACAACGAACTCAATGACACCTTCAAGCCTTTCAAACACAGGCAGACAGAACTTTTCTCCCCAAAAGAATGTGTTTTATGGGGAGACAGAGTTGTCATCCCAGAAAGACTGCAGCATAAGGTCCTAAAACTATTGCATGATGGACACCCGGGCATCATGCGAATGAAGGCACTAGCAAGGAGCTACGCTTGGTGGCCAAGTATAGATAAGCAAATAGAAACCTGGGTCACCACCTGCAACAAATGCCAGGAAACACACTCAGCTCAACCAAAAGCATCACCAACTGAATGGGAAGCACCCCGAGGTCTCTGGTCCCATATCCACATCAATTTTGCGGGACCCACCAAGGGGCATATATTTCTCATAACAGTGGATGCCTATTCCAACTGGCTTGAGGTCCACAAAATGAAGAGCACCACCACAGAGACAGTCGTTAAAAAACTAAACAGACTATTTGCTACACATGGCTTGCCAGATGTCTTGGTTTCAGACAATGGCCCACAATTCACCGCCTTGGCATTTGAACAGTACCTAGCAGACCGGGGGATACGCCACGCTTTAACATCACCGGCTCACCCTGCGGCCAATGGTGGGGCTGAACGAATGGTCCAGTTCATAAAGAAAACCTTACACAAGATGGAACAAGGGAACATCCACGACAAGGTGACCAGGATGCTTCTCCTCCAACATATTACTCCAAACAGCATCCTGCCCGGTAGTAAAAATATTTGGATCCCATCCCTGTCTTAAAGTAATGTAACCTATAAATATCTGCTAGGACAGACATTTTATTTCATAGGAGCAAAATAATCAGGGATATTAACTCCACTCACTAACCATTTCAGCAAATGAAATGGTTACACATTTCAAAAGCACGAGATTGATAAAGGACAATATTTGTAGCTCAGGATTAAAATGAGGGGTCCTTGTTGCTGTCTGAGCTTTCTTGTTTTCCTGCAGACTGTTACCTAGTTTGGGTAGTGAAACTCCTGCAAGAAAACAACCAAGCTTGGAGAGCAACAAGGACCTTTCACATGAGACCGCAATAGCCTGCCTCCATCTACCACCTCTATCTGACGTGTTTACTGCAACATCTATTATCTTGTACCAGCATGACCATGTCAGCTAGGAATGGGGGCAGGTGAAGTCTAACACATTTGGAAAGAAAACCAGGTTGAATATCTAATATGTTGAACAAAGGACCAATAGCTTGTCAAGATGCAGCTGCAGTTCAGCTGCCATTTAGCTATGTTTTTGCTCCAAACACAGAGGGGAGGTCTCTCTTTGTGCACTTTACTCAATGCTCAATGCTCCTGACCTTGCTAGAGGCTAAGCAATCCCCCCAGCTGCATGTGTAAGGGAACCACTGGTGTCCTGTCTTGTTTCCCCTTGGGATGCAATTCCTTTTAACAGATTGGGCATTCTTGCAGGTGGGGAAGCTTTGTTTGTGTGCTTTACTATATTTATTTATCTGTCTGAATAATCAAGCCAGGTCCTTCATACTCATCTTCTGATTTCACAGTCTAGGCATACAAAGTATTCAGCATCCTGATTGTTTCCAGCCTTCAGATGTAACTGATATTTATCTTTAAAAAAAAAAAAACAACCACTGAATTATTTTATTTTTCCAAGCAATGGGAAAGTGGTTTTAATCTCACCTCCAAGGAGAAAAGGAAAGAATATATGAATATACACACAAACATACGCAGTCACCTTACAGAAGAATACAGTTCTTAGGTATTAAACAAATTACCCTTTATCCATGTCATATAATCATATAGTTACTATTTAAGTAATTTTAAGAATGGAGAAAAAGAAGGAGTCCAAAATATAAACTAAAATATGCAGTCTAAAATTCTAAATAATTCTCCAAACAGAAGACTAGTTGCATTAAAATGCTTTCTCAGGCATAGAAGTCAGTTGTTCAGAGTACATTATAGATGCAACAGTGTGGGTGGCTGTTTCAAATCTGCAGAAATGAGAAGGGGCTATTTTATAAGATCAGAATTACTTGCCGAACACATAAAGGAACAATAATTTGAGCTTATACATGTAAATGTACATTTTTTAATAATCTGGCTGTATATGCTGTCTCCATAATTTTTAATATATAATTTTTGCGTTAAAATTTAAACTGTCAAAACTTTCATCTTTACATATCTACCTAACCTTTTGACCTTGGTGAGGTAGCTTATCCTATTAGTTCATTCCAGACATGGGGTACACTTTGACAATAGAAGAAATAGTTGCAAACTAAGCTGAATAGGTAAAGGGACATCAGCAATTAAAATTGTGAGCCTCCTCCAAAGCTGAATTACAAATGACTGTTGGAGTCTGGTGTTGGACTATTAATTTTAGAAATCTCTGAAAGACCACAATTTAGTTAAAATAAAGGAGGGGTAGATGCACTGAAACTTTTAGAAACAAAAGTAGTCCCTAAAAACTCAAAAAGTGCAAAAGTTAAGAAGCAGTGTTTTTTAGATATATAGTTTCATGGAATTCAATACAGGGTTCTCTGACTTTTAACATGTAAAAGTATATTTTTTCTCAAGAGTTGTCTTTATGTGCATCATTTCATTAACTTTACTTTGATATAGACCCTGTACAATCCCTCCCACATTTTTAAAATTGCCTTACTTTTGCTAAAATAAACTATTTCACGGTGCAAGGAATGTTTCTTCAGCCCACCACATCTTTTCCTGTAAATATATCTCCCAAAAAAAAAAAAACCCTCCAATTCTCTTTAAAGTGGAAACAGCCTTGAGTTTGTAAATATATTGCGGTTGAAAAAGAGTTAAAAATACAGTCAAAGGGATTTACTTTCCTCATTTCTTCCTGTGTATCGTGACCTTTGCTTTTTTCAACTTCCTCAATTTGGTCTTAGTAAATTGGCCTAGAATGGCATAACACCTGCTTTGGGTACTTGAGAAATTGACTTTTCCTGCAAATTACCCTGATCAGTGACCTTGTCTGGCTACTAAAGGGGTTTGGAGGAGCAGGGCAGCTTTATGTGTGGCCATCTCCCACCCTCCCCTGACTATTTAGTCCTTTGAAGTTTAGTTATCTCTCTCATGTATAATTCTAGCTGTGGAAAAAATGCCAAAAGGCAAATGTTATCTAACAACTGAAAAATACTGATCATGGGACATATTGGAGACATCTCAAAAAGTCTGTTGAAAGAGTAATCCTTCCCAGTGTTATATTTTAAGACATAATCACCTTGTATTTAGAACAGTTATACAAATATTTAATGCTTAGATATGAATATAAAACTCAAGATATTTATTAGAGCCATGCAATAAAAAAGTATTTTTATTTAAGTGTTTTGAATTGAAAGAAAAAAGAAGATTTGTTCTTCAACATACAGTAGGTGCTTTAACCACAAACGTTTTACCTTGGAGAATCAGAAAGAAAAATAAATATATTCTATAATTTCATTTAAAAAAAATAAGGGAACTGTAATGGGTTGTTATTTCCATTTAACAGGTGTTAATCCTCAATGGTTGTCCCAAAGGGAAGCTTTCTGAATTGACAGCAATTCCTGGGATTCTCAAGGTTTCACAAATTGGTTCATGAAAGAAAGTTCTGAAGTCACTTTAAGGTCAGATGACATGAGAACCTTTCAAATATCAAAGGAAATCCTATTGTAAATGTAAACATAGATGAACCATTAGCCCCTGTCCTGAGCTTGTCAAGATTCAGTGGCAGATTTTATTCAAAGAAGGATAAATAATTGAAAAGTTACAATAGAAAAGTTATCTGATCCCATTTTATAACCATAATCACAATCTTATTTAATTTTTTAAGTTATCCAGCATATAATAATTTTTGAAAATTGATTTTACTCATGATTTAGTCTGTTAATCTATTTAATTATGATATAAATTTTCACCCTTCTAATTATAATGTAATGTGCATGATATCATAAAAGTACTAACTTTATATGATAATGGGGTGGCATGATAGGTCAGTGATTAAAGACACTGAGCTTGTTAGTTAGAAAGCTAACAGTCTGGGTTTGAGATCCAAGCACCTAGCAACAGGGTGGGTCCCATTACTTGCCCCAGCTCCTGCCAACCTAGCAGATTGAAAGCATGCATATGTGAACAGATAAATAGGTTGTCAAGGTTCCAAGTAATTAGCCCAACCAATCCAACAACTCTGAAACTTTTAGCTTTCTCAAAGAACTGCTTTATTGAATACATCATTTTGGCACAGTTGAAAAACAAAACCAGTCTGGCTAATCCCCATGCTTTCAGTATAATTAAAGAATAGACATCTCCCTACCTCCTTGTCACAGGTCACATTGTCCAATTAGGTTTTCTGGCATCTCCTTGGTAACCTCTTCCAGTCTTTGGCCAGCACCTGTTGGAATGTCCTTGGTTCCCATGTGACAGTAAGTTGTTGGTGTCTGGTCTGATATTTCAAGCTTCCTCCTCCCCCCAAAGTGTGTCAAGCTGAGAAATGGAGAACAAGGCTGTGATAGGCCCAATCCATTTTGAAGTTTACATAGGGACCACTTCAACACAAAGGTAACACATCGTGTGCATTTTGGTGTATAGTGGTATTCAGCCAGTCTTACCGATTCTGGTGTACCGGTATCAGAAATTTTGACTGGAAAACCGGCAAATACCATCTCTGGCTGACCCAACCCACTCACCCCTGCTCTTACCTCTCACCTCTCCTATATTCTGTTGTTTAATAGCTCAGCTGATTTGAGCGGCAGAGCAGATTGCCGCACCTCACGAAGCAAGCTCTCCGAACGGGTAGGAAAAATGTTTGAAACCCACCACTGCTCATGCTGCCACATGACCAGGAAAGGATCTTCTGGCAACACTGACTCCCTCAAGCAACAGATGAACACTGCCCCCTAGAGTCAAAAATGACTGGACAAGAGAAAGCTTTACCTTTTTATATATGATAATAGTGGTAAAATTTGAATGAAAAAGACTATTTTTTAACAAACTCAATCTTTTTAACAAACTATCAAAGCATTAAAATGTGTATAAGGGTATATTATTTAGGGACCCATAATTCCTAAATTCCCCTGACATAAGAGACTACGTTCTAGCATAGCAGGAGCAAATCATCCCTCTTAATTTTCTTCCCAAATTCTATTGCTTTCTGAAATAAGGAAGCCATGACTAGATATGATCTAAAACAGCATTTGTCAACCTTGGCAAATTTAAGATGGGTAGACTTCAACTCCCAGAATTCATCAGCCAAGAGAAACTGGCTGAGTTTTTATGGGAATTGAAGTCACGCATTTCAAACTTGCCCAGACTGAGAAACGCTGATCATGAAGGTTCTTGAAGGGATTCTCTGTCTGAGCTAGAGCAGAAGGGATTGATGGTGCAAATGAAGTCTTACCTGTATTATCCCTCTCTCCCTCCCTCTCTTTTAAAATGTTTTGGTCTTTTTTGTCAAAAATATCTTCCTTTAGATAAAGAAACATAACCAACCATAAAAAGGTACTACAAAAGTATGAAGATATTTAGAGGTTTCACTAAATATATGCACAGATCAAGTGACCACAATATTATAATCTCTACTTTACACTTACTGTAGATCATCATACAATGTTTTGGAACCTTTTATCGATAATACTTTCATAGTAATAAATAAATTATATTTATGTTCTGGCTTTAATGGTTTATGAGTGTCCATTCTACCAGCCAGTTTTCTCAAGCAGGGGAAGAAACAGTAAATTCCCCCCCCCAAAAAAGATAATGAATAATAGAACTGATTTAGAAGAAATGCTTTCAATCTAACCAGACCCTGATGATCTAATCAGACATTGTCAATCTGATGTTCATTGAAACAGCCTGCCTTTTATCAGGTGTCTGCCCAAACACTAAGTTTAATGATTTTCTTTTTAGACTTACACAAAGTCTTGAAAAAGATAAGCTTTTAAGTTAGGTAATAGCACGGATATGTTGTATTCAAGCTTACACGAGGTCTTAAACAATTCTTCCAAAATTCTATTGAACTGTTGGCTTGGCATCCAGATAGCCAGTAAGGGGCCTTTAGAAATAGAAGGCAATAGGATGAGACCAGAGGGAAATGCCAAAAAGAATTTTAATGAATAGCTATAAAAAGAGTCAACAGTGAAAATTACACAAATCCATGTTCTTTTGACATTCCAGGAACTCAAGAACATCAGACAATGGATCCGTTGAAGTCAAGAGTTGCATAGAATCCTCCTAGGACTTTGAGTCTGAGGTTCAAACAGTTTGGGATTTTTTACCACCTTGTTATTTTTATGTATTTATTCAATTGGCATAGCCATCCATTGAAAATATTCTGGGCAGTGAACAATCATAAATCATATTTTTTTTGCAAGAGAATAGGAATATAAGCATGGTTTGGTAACACAACCATACTAATCAGGGACTTGATAGTCCCAAAGGTGCTTTTTCAAGAGGCAACTGGACTTCCTGGTTTTTCTTTGAAGACATTTTGCTTCTCATCCAATAAGCTTCTTCAACTCTTGGGATGAGAAGCGAAGGATCTTCAAAGAAAACCCAGAAAGTCCAGTTGCCTCTTGAAAAAGCACCTTTGGATGACTTGGATGACTGATAATCTCCACAGACATTTAGAGACTTCATAGTATTTTTAGACAGTGGAATCTCTGCCAAAAATGTTTTTATGGAAGGCAGATTCTATACTAGATAATACCTGAGATTGGTATAATGACATATTTGGGCATTGCCTTGGGAAATGAACCTTTCCTGATGAGAATGTTGGTCTTATGCAAAGAGTACTATTTTATGTTCATTATTTTCAAATCATCATTTATATCAGCCAGAAAAGATTGGAAAAATATATTTTCCATTTCCAAGAGCTGTCAGGTAAGGTGCAAAATACCTCTAATCCTTATTCACTCAGCTTTTATTCTTGCAGTGAGTCTAATGCAGACTCACATTACAGTATACAACGTATAATTTGATTGAAGCTTTAATGCCGTTGGTATAAAAATTAACACCCAATGTCATATTTTATTGTACATTCAATCAATTAAAGCACACATCACATCTTGAATCTGTTAACTTTCAGATGAGTGCCATTAGACCAAAAATATGCTTTAAGTAGTGTTTACACATTTATTTACAGAAGACAATTATTTAAACAAAGGACCATTCCCAGCTAATTGATATGAAGATATGAGAAAAGATGCAATTAATCATCATTATTGTATGCAGCTTTTTATTATTCACTTATGGCACGCAGCTGTGGGAATAACAGAGAGTGACACCACTTCAGTCTGCTGTTAACAGAGCTCTGACTCCTTTTAAAATGGAAAATATTTGCCAAAACACACCAGCGTTGCATGATTTTAACTGTTTGCTTGACAAATCTTTAGGATAAGCTGGAAATAAAAGGCTGGTAAGAATGTGTGTGGAAGGGAAACAGCATAAGTCAGTAAACGCCATGATGCCATAATTGCGCAAATAGTGCAATTTGCTTATGTTATATGGCAACATTAATGATGTATCTTAATGAACATGCACATACAGTTCTATGCACTCACACAGAAAGACCAGTAGGAAGCAGAATGATGGCCTCAGGTCAGAAGAAGTTGTAAGTAAGTTGGGATCTTTCCACGCAATTAAAAACTGAGATTTTTTTCCTGATTCACCCATAGATTCCTAGTCAGATCCTTACTATTAGTTCTGTTGGCTCATTGTGCAGTCAAACAGATGTTCAGATTGGATTTGGTCTTTTTATCCACCTATCATTCTTCCCAAGGATCTGGGCCAGGGGTGGGCTTCAAAAAATTTAGCAACCAATTCTCTGCCCCATTGCTGGATGGGTGTGGCCATGGTGGGTGTGGCCTAGTCAGCCTCCTGCGCCACTGTGTGTGGGGGGGGATGTTTTCACTCTCCCTAGGCTCCGGAGGATCTCTGGAGGCCCTTTGAAGGCCTTTCAGAGCCTCCAGGAGGCCTGTTTTCCCCCTCTCTGGGCTCTGGAGGCTCTTGGCAGGCCTTCTGGAGCCTCCAGGAGACCCGTTTTTGGCCCTCCCCAAGCCTCTGCGTAGGCCCTGAACTCACCTGGGATCCAAAATGGGCCACGTAGAGACTCCTGGAAGGGGGGGAGGAGAGGGGTGGCCGGGACCAGCCTGTCATTGCAACTACCGGTTCGCCTAACCTGATATAAAATTAACATCTGGTTTGCCTGAATCAGTGTGAACTGGTAGCAGGCACTCCTGATCTAGGCTAGGAAGACATTAAGGTTAGACCATATGAAACAAGACAGATTTCCTGTAAGATATTTTGTAAGCCATAAAAATGCGCCTTTTCAGAATTCATCTTACAACATAGCCTTCTGTCAAAGTCATAACATGCCAGTTCTTCCCTTCTCCATATTGATGCTTATTTCACTAAACCAAAATCTTCTTGCTTTCAATATGCACTGTAAATTGCTGTTCCGGGGCAATGAAAGCCTCAGGGCTTAAGAGTTTTGGGATAGCATCATGTCAAAATGCAGGTATATCTCCAGGCAAGACAGCTTTGATAACAAAAACACTTGCAGTGTGTGCTTCCATCATTCAGCTACTACATAGATAGCTGTAGACTGAGAAGTTAACATGATATATTTCTTTTTCTTTTTCCTGTTCAAATATTGCCTTGTGAAATATTCCTCATTATCATTTTTAATGTGTCACAGAAGACAGTTCTCCATTTAAATTGCCTGTTAGACTGATTAATAACTTATTTTTATTTGGGGGGTTTTTTTCTCTACATTGCCTGTGAGGCAAATTTTTAATCAATGCTCTTTGACAAGAAGTAACACAATCCATGAAAAAATTCTTGCCTCCAGATCAGAGAAGTAAGTTGAGGTTTATTATATCCAAAGACAGTAGCATTTTAACAAAGTGTTCAAAAGTGTATTAAGAGAAATATGTTTATGTTTTGTTTACCTCAGTGCTTTGTCTGAAAAACTATCCTGCTTTCCTAGATGCATCACTCCAATCACTGATGAAAGTCGCTAGTGTATATGAATCAGGTTAAAAAGAAAAATAACAGTATTACAGTGAAAAAAAAGTGAAAACCCCTATGCATGCATTCAGAAAATCCTCCAAGAAGATCAAGAAGAGCAAGGCATCTTGGCCTTTGAGGCCTGTTGTTTCATCAACTTCAGTCACCCTGACAAATGATGAGGCAGAATGGTGACGATCACTGAGTAACAGTTAAATAACCAGGACTGAAAAACTATTTCATTATCTGTTCATTCAGGTAATCTTTATTACATAACATTTGGCATTCTTCACTCCTAAATTACATTTTACCTATATACTTTTTAAAATCTTTTTCCTGAAAATTAGAGGTCATGAAGCTTCAGTTAAACTTTTCTCTACCTATCCCTAAAAAGAAAGAATATTCTCTGTGTGCTAAAGCAAAAGTGAAATAACAGTGACATAAATCAAACTACAGCCTTTTGAACAATTCAGATTTATCTTAATCCAGATTAATCCAATAATCCAAGAACATATTAGGCCCACTGTTGTTCTAGAGAATGCTCAACAACTGGAATGCTTTTCTACCTGTTTGCCTAAGTAGTGACATTCTTGAGTAGTCAAAACAAAATGTCTGGAAATATCTCAAGACATTAGCAGCTTCATGTGGGAACAGTTAGGTCATTAGAACATGCAGACAATGAAAATGATTACTGATTATCATTAATGTATAACAAATGAACAATTAAGTATTTTTCAAGTTTGGAATCAGAATATCAGTTGGGATTTTATTCTCAGACTTTCTGAGGGTAGCAAGCTGACACCAATAGTAATGATTTAATGCCCTCTTTCAGTTTGTTTTCCTCCCTAACAGAAAAAAGTAAACACAGCTAATAGCAACCAGAAAGGTGGGAAAGAGAAAATAAAAATACGGGACTGCAGGAGACATAATATATAACAATTCTGGGCAATAACACATTCAGCAGTAAGAACATTTTAAGTTTCAGCTGCTGGTTTGATACGTGTATATGTGTGTGTACCTGCTTCCTTATGGCTCTGTCAAGCTGATGTTTTCTCCAAATCTGTAAGTTAAGACTTCTAAGAATGCCTTGGGACAAATCAGAAGCAGAAAAGTGAGTTAGAGATACAAGTCAGAAACATGCAGAGACACATTTAGGAAGCAGCAAACCTAGCCTAAAACAAGAGGGAATATTATTTTCACCGTTGTATTATATCACAGTACAAAAATTGTGTATCAGGAGGTAGCAAGAGAATTGATTCTCTCCTTTGTGTATTGATCAAACACATGTTTTGTCTTATTATAGAATGTAAGCGTAATTAGGTTTCACCGAAAGGAAAAGTGAGGAAAATCCTTCCTCAAAGGATAAAAAAGCTTTTGAAATCGGCTGAACAGAAATGGTTGTTAATCACCATCTAGTGGCTGTATAGAGAACTGCATAGAATTTATTTTTTATTTATTTTATTTGGCTTGTCAATTGCTTACAAGTTAATAGGTATAAGTTGAAACATAGTTATGAATACATGGATACATATAAGAAAAATAAAAGAAACAATAGGACAGGGATGGTAGGCACGTTGGTGCGCTTATGCACGCCCCCTACAGACCTCTTAGGAAAGGGGTGAGGTCAATAGTAGAAAGTCTAAGGTTAAAGTTTTTGGAGTTTGAGGAAGAAACCACAGAGTAAGGTAGAGTGTTCCAGACATTGACCACTCTGTTGCTGAAGTTGTATTTCCTGCAATCAAGTTTGGTGCGATTAACCTTGAGTTTGTATCTATTGTTTGCTCTTGTATTGTTATGGTTGAAGCTGAAGTATTCAATGACAGATACGACATTGCAATGTATGATTTTATATACTATACTTAGATTGGACCGAAGGCAACATAGTTCTAGGTTTTCTAGGTCTAGAATTTTAAGTCTGGTGGCATAAGGTATTCTGCAACGAGTAGAGGAGTGGAGAACTCTTCTTGTGAAATATTTCTGGACTTTCTCAACTGTGTTATTATCAGATATGTAATGTGGGTTCCAGACTGATGAGCTGTATTCGAGTATTGGTCTAGCAAATGTTTTATATTATCTAGTTAGTAGTGTAATATTACCAGAGAAAAGGCTACGTAGGATTAGGTTAACAACTCTTAATGCCTTTTTGGCTATGTAGTTACAGTGGGCTCTAGCACTTAGATCATTAGAGATGAGTACTCCAAGATCTTTGACAGAGTTTGGATCATCAACAAGGTCTTGATTATTCAGCCTGTATTTTATTTTCTGATATTTTTTTTGCCAATATGTAAGACAGAGCATTTATTTGTTGAGATTTGAAGTTGCCATTTTTTTTACTATTCTGATACATAGTTGAGGTCTTTTTGAAGGGTAGCAGTATTGTCTGTGGTGTTGAATAGTTTTACATCATCAGTGAAGAGAACGCAGTTTCTCTTAATATGATCACAGAGGTCATTTATGTAGAGTATGAAGGGAGTATTTTTGTAGCAAAGGAATCATTTATTTTTGATTAATGATTCTAATATAACAATAATACAGATTTTGTAGGTTAGTTGCATGTAAGGAGACTTCAGAGCACAGAGAAAATCATGTCTCGGGACTGACAAATTATCCATCTAAAAGTAAAGGTGGTCTACTCCCAAAGTACTGAATGTCTCTAGCAAGTATTGAGGTGTTATGTGGTTATTCTGTTGTTTTGATTTCCATCCATACAGGAAGAACCTTAAACTTTGGTCCCGCAGAGGAAGTCAGAAGAACTGAAGACTTTCATATAATTGCACAATAGACTGGCTATGATTTAGCCTATGTCCATAGAATACAACCAACCCTATTTTCAATTTTTCTAATCTGAAACTTTCCATTCTTGAAATTCTCACAGCTCGTGTTAGGGTAATTTTGCAATAATCTGACCGCTTTACCCAAGCATCCCTATCCATGCCCAATTTGTCTAATGCAACATTCCCTTCCAGATTAAGTGGCATTTAATAGGCTGGCAGACATTATGATTAATTCATTGGCTAATGGGGCTAAACTACAACAAGGAGCCTGAGTGTCTGCAACAGTGGTGGGAAGCAGAAAGGGGAGGGGAAAATGTAGTTTGTTTTCCAAACAGAAACAGCTCTTGCAGGAAACTAATTAAAACTGTATAGCAAATACAGAAAGGCTCCATTCATTATATTGATATAAAAGACCTCAGCCTAAAACAAAGCAACACTCAGAGGATCCAATCCATTGAACTGATGAACAATCCAGTTGACTTCAGAGGAGCTGGCTTTGGGACCTCATAGATCAGTTGCAGGGTTTTAGGGTGAGGTAACATCTATGCAAATGTGTGGCACATCTTTTGGAGCACTTAAAATGAGAATAGCCTTCCACTCAAGAAAATCTGAGTTTTATAAAAGCTGCATGTTGTCCTTTTATCTAGAGAAACAATCTCACTCATGTGACATCCAGATCACCACCAGCCCAGGTAGCTGCTATGAACACAACTCCACTGAGAAAACATTGTTCATGCTGAGTACAGTGAGTAGTATAAAGGACAGAGGGTGAGGGTCTTTATCTGTAACCAGTCCAAATTAGTGTTTTGAATGTCCTACTATTTCAAGAAACAGACAGAATGAATTCACCAGGACTCTGACATATATGTATGCAATAAATTATTCTTTCCCCCACTTGTCAACTTGCTCAAAATTCTATAAATTTTATAAAGATACTTTTGCATCATAGGATCGGAAAAATGATTCAAACAAGAAAATTAACATGGAAGAAATAACTAACCACATCCCCTTGATCCAGTCAAAGAGTACATGACTATAGAAATGTTAAGAGTTTTGATGGTGGATCCAAATACAGTTTTATCTAATTTTTTTATAGTCAATTATCTAATTTTCCTCTGAGAGAAATCAATACTCCAGCTGTCTTACCCTAGCCTTGAATTTGGATTTCTTTCTTCCTGTTGGCATTGTCTTTATAAACTCTGAACACAGAGGGAAGCCCAAGAAAGAATAATTGAGTCAGTAGAGCTGCATTGACATGAATGAATATAAGCTTTATACTAATATTTTGATACCTTTTGGTAACTAAATTAAGATGTTCTTGGAAAGAATGATAGATTTAACATTTTAATTGATTAGATTTGATGTATTATATAGCTGCTTTTTAGTTTGTCATCAATGCTGGGATTCTTAAGTAGTAGTATTATTATAGACAAGGTAAAAAGTTTCATATGACACTGAATAATAGTACAAGGATACAGAAACAGGTCCTTTTGGACAAGGCCAATGGATAACTTAACTCAGAATTCTGCAGCATGCAGAGGGAAACCAAATGCTTTCTACGAGTTTGTAAACATGGACCAGACCACAATAGCCTTCTTGTGACCTTACAACTGGTATTTGAGGTATGCTGCCTGTGATTTCAGAGGTAAGAAATATAAATCACAAAATCTAATGATAACCCACAAATTCCTCTAGTCCTTTGAAAAGTTATCTCATTTGGCAGCTGTTACCACATCTGATGGCAGCAAACTACTCAAAGGAATACATTGTTTAAATAAATATTTCCATGTATCAGTTCTTAATCTTTCCAATTTAGTCTTATTAGGCATTGCCCAAGTTGTGAAAATGGGAGTAAACATATCTCTATTTGCACTTTCCATTTTGTGCATGATTTTAAACACCATTATTGTATTACCATTTAGCCACTTTTGTTACAAATTAAAATAGTTCAATATAGAATGTTTCTTCATAGGAGGATATTTTAGTTTGGTTGTCCTTTTTTCTCCCTTTTTCTATCCTACAAACTCTCTCTTTGATTGTGAAGACTATATTTGTGCAACCTCATCCTAGATTAATGAAAGGCAATTAATGTGATGGCTATTTTATTTTCCACTCGGGTTTTCACAATTTCAGCTTTAGGCTAATTTTCCATGAGTCCAAAATCACATTTTTATTAATAACACTATCCAATAGCATTGAACTACAATTGAACTACGAATACATGAAGGTAAATATGATATAGTTGGAATAACAGAAACTTGGTGGGATGAAACCCATGACTGGAACATACTGGTAGAAGGATACAACTATTAAAAAAAAAACAGACCCCATAAAAGAAGGGGTGGAGTTGCACTGTTTGTAAAGGACCACTATATTGCTACAGAAATGCATGAAACCAAAGATGAAAACCTCCTAGAATGCATATGGGTCAATATAAAAGAAAAAAAGAATGACATGGCATAGGCGTATATTATAGGCCACCCAATCAAGCAGAAAAAATATATGTCCTTTTTGCCAGCCAACTAACAAACATATGCTAGAAACACACAACGATAGTAATGGGAGACTTCAATTATCCTGATATTAATTGGAAAACTAATTCTGCATAAAGTGAGAAATCAAATAAGTTCCTAACCAACCTAGCTGACAACTTTGTTGTCCAAAAGTTAGAGGGTGAAACTAGAGGGATAGATACTGGACTTAATTCTTACAAACAGAGAAGAAGTGATAGAGGAAGTTGAAACTGCAGGAACCTGGGGTGAGAGTGACCATGTCATACTAGAATTCAACATAACACAAACACAAGCAACAGCACATAATGACACCAGAGTCTTGGATTTTAAAAGAGCTGATTTCAATAAACTCAGAGAGAACTTGGGAAAGATTCCATGGATGAAAATTCTAAAGGGAAAAACAACTCAAGAATCTTGGGAAACTCTAAACAGTATGATCATAGAAGCCCAGACCAGCACAATACCACTGAGAAAAAAAACAAGAAATCCAAGAAGAAACCAGCCTGGCTACACAAAGATCTCTCTGGCAAATTGAAAGAAAAAAAAGACAAGTACAAAAAAATGGAAAGAAGGACATACAACTGAGGCAGAATATCAGCAGATAGCCAGAATCTGCAAAGAAGTCAGGATAGCAAAGGCTCAGAACAAACAAAGGCTTGCAACAAAAGTCAAAGATAATAAAAAAGTTTCTTCCAACATATAAATAACAAGAAAAAAATCAAGGAAACAGTCGGTCCACTAAAGGGAGAAGATGGCAAGGAAGTAACAGACAACAGGGAGAAAGCAGAACTGCTTAACTCAGTGGTCCCCAACCTTTTTTTTTACCAGGGACCAGTTTCACGCAGAAACACTTTTTCAAGGACCGGGTATAGGGGGTGGAGTCCAAGTTTGGTAGTTTGCTTGCAGACGTTTCATTACCTGACTAGGTAACATCTGATGTTGTTACCTAGTCGGGTAATAAAATGTCCGCGAGCAAACCACCAAGTTCAGGGAGCGCCAAGGCCTCCTTATTGCAACCCTGAGTGACAGATATTCTCTTCTATTGGGACATTTAAAATGGATTTGTGGGACTTCATAGACTTAATGCTTTCTCTCTATACAAAAGAAAAGAAATGGCTTGTCTAGTGGTGAAGGCACCAGACTAGAAAATGGAAGACCGTGAGTTCAAGTCCCATCTTAGCCATGAAAGTCTGACTTTGGGCCAGCCACTCTCTCTCAATTGAACCCACCACACAGGGTTTTTGTTCCAGAGAAAATAGAAGGAAGGTGTATTTCATCCTGTAAATATGGGCTGCTAGGCAACAGAATGGAGGTAGTTCTAGGAAAGGATTGCAAGGAATCATTACAGAGTTCAAGCACAATTAAGGCTGCATGAAATCCTATAAATGTTTTGGATATAGTGCAACAACATTACAGGAATTTGATTGTTACATTTTTAAAATTCTCAGTTGCAATAATCTCAGTTGTAATAATGGCAGGCAAACTGGATGCATATTGTTAAGTTCTGAGCGTGTGCGCGAAGAATGGAGACGAGCCGGTGAAACGGTGAACTTCAAAACTCTTTATTAACATGGTGTGACAGTTCAGCTCAATGGCTGCAACGGCCCTCTTTATATAGGCAGCTTATTAACTATTCAACCAATGAAAACCAGGGAGCGCTAGCTCCGTTAACCAATGGGAGAGGCTCGTTAATAGCCAATCAGATTTACCTGAACGGACCAATCTGATGTCGCTATCAACGGCCAATCAGAAGTGCAGGGCCAGAACCCTGCACTTGACTTCAAGCTCTAAATAACTTTATGAAACACAATATATTCATTCACAACACCCCTTCCCCCCGGGTTCCGTTTACGGGGTGCGGTTACGTAGTCCTTGAGGTAGGACGGTTGTTTTGTTAGTCTATTTGATTTTCGTTGTGCACCCGGTATTTGGCTGCAGCCTTGTTGAGGTAGGGTGTTGTCTGTTGAAAAGGGTGCCTCTAATTCTAAATTCGGATTTCCGTTGTCACTAACATTTTTGGTAACTCCATGAGGCGAGCTTCCTCCCATCCCTGATTCTTCTTCACGTGTTTCCATTTTGCTGTCATTTCTTTCATTAAAGCTTTCCGCTATTTCAAGTTCATCTTCCTCCATATCTCCTCCCCCTTCAGTTTGGAAATCAGGGAACTCGGAGATCCCTGACTGCAGCCTTGAACGCAGCTGATCAATATGGCGCTTCCATAATCTATTCTCGCGACATTTGACGAGGTACGATCTAGGGCCGGTTACTTGGACCACTGTTGCCTCGATCCAGAACGGATTGCCCGAAAAATTCCTAGCGAATACCAGGCCGCCTACCTGGAAGGTACGGCATCGCCCGCTGGATCCGTGTGGTTTCTCAGGTTCGTACGATGGGTGCAGCCGGTCGAGGTGGGAGTGGAGCCTTTGGCCCATTAGCAACTCGGCGGGAGTTTTGTTGGTGACGCTGTGCGGAGTGATATGCTGCAAGAGGAGTATCCAGTTAATCTTTTCTTCAATATTGTCATAGTCCATGTTGTGTAATGTTTTCTTGACGAATTGTACCATGCGCTCGGCTCTTCCGTTGGCCGCAGGATGCACCGGCGAAGTCAGCGCATGGCGAATACCGCGGTCCGCCAGGTACTGTTCAAAGGACAGCGCGGTAAATTGGGGTCCGTTGTCGGATACCAGAACGTCTGGTAATCCGTGTGTTGTAAATAGTCTGTCTAGTTTCTTGATGACAGCTTCGATTGTTGTTTTCCTCATTTCATGGATTTCGAGCCAGTTCGAGTAGGCATCTACTGTTAACAAGAATGTGTGGCCTTTGGTAGGTCCTGCAAAGTCCAGATGAATACAGGACCATGGCCCCCTCGGTGTTTCCCATTCGGTTGGGATTGCTTTCGGTGGGGCGTTGCTTACTTCCTGGCATTTGTGACAAGCTTTGACCCATGTCTCGATCTGCTTGTTGATGCCCGGCCATCACGCGTAACTACGTGCGAGGGCTTTCATGCGCACGATGCCAGGGTGGCCATCGTGCAAGGTTCTTAGTCCTGCTCGTTGTAGCTGCTCTGGACAAAAACTCTATCTCCCCAGATAATGCAGCCCTTCTGGGAGAACAATTCTGTTTGTCGACTCTTGAATGGGGCGTAGTCATCAGGTATCTGGTCCAATGGCCATCCGCGCTCGACCCAACTGAGGACTCGTGCTATGGTGGGGTCGCGTTTAGTTTCCATCACGATATCTCAGGCTGTTAATGGCGGTGTTCGAAATGTCTCGATTTGCAACGTTGTCACTATCAGAGCGGGGTCATCAATGGTCTCCGGAAGTGGTGCTCGGCTCAATGCGTCAGCGTGGGGAATGGCCTTCCCCGGGCGGTGTTGCAACTTATAATTATAGGCAGCCAAGAATTCTGACCAGCGAGTCATTCTGGGGGATAATATATGAGGGGTTGGCTTATCTCCCACTATTATTCCCAGCAAAGGTTTGTGGTCAATCACGATAGTAAAGGTGCGGCCGTACACATACTCATGAAATCTCTTGACAGCAGATACAATAGCAAGGGCTTCTTTATCAATCTGACTGTAATTGCGTTCTGCTTTTGAAAGAGTCTTTGAGAAATATGCAACAGGGGCTTCGCTACCATTTGGCAAAACGTGGCTCAAAATGGCACCCACTCCGAAAGGCGATGCATCACACGTCATTAATGGCAAAGTCTCATTGTACTGCATCAGTACAGCGTCAGAAGTCAATAAATTTTTTACATTTCGGAACGCCTGCTCTTCTCTGTGCCCCCATACTCAGATTGCTTTTTTGTCCAATAAACGATGTAGGGGTTCGGCTACGGTTGCTTTGTGAGGCAGGAAAACGTTATAAAAATTGATAAGGCCTAGAAACGCCTGGAGGTCGGCCTTATTTCGGGGTTTTGGGGCATTCTTGATTGCCCTCAGTTTGCTATTGGTGGGGTGAATGCCATGACTATCAATTAAATATCCTAAAAATTCAACATGATCCGTGCACAGTTTACACTTGTTTTTCTTAACTTTAAGACCTGCATCTTTGGATCTCTGGAGAACCAACCTCAGGCGATCCCGTAATATTGCGGAGTAGGGGCAGCGATTAACACATCGTCAAAGTATGGGACAATGCCTTTTATCCCTTGTAATAGTCTTTCCATCAAACTTTGAAAGAATCCCGGGGCCACGCTAACTCCAAATTGGAGTCGGTTACATTTAAACGCACCTCGGTGCGTAACGATCGTTTGGGCCTCTGCTGTTTTTGTGTCTACCGTCAGTTGTTGGTATGCCTGGGCTAAGTCTCATTTAGCGAAAACTTTTCCGCCCCCCAGGGAATGGAGGAGGTGCTGCACCACTGGTACCAGATGCGCGTTTTGTTGAAGGGCGTGGTTCAGGGTGGCTCGGTAGTCCCCACAAATTCTTATCGATCCATCCGGCTTGATGGGTGTAACGATTGGGGTTTCCCAGGGAGAGTGATCGATTGGTTCTAACACACTCTGGGCTATCAATTTATCAAGCTGCCCGTCAATCTTGGATTTAAGGGCAAATGGAACCCGACGAGGCTTAAGGCGGATGGGAGCTATTTTGGGATTGAGGTTAAATGATATAGGGGTCCCCTTGTACTCGCCTAGTTTTTCTGCAAAGACATCCTTGAATTCTTGGACGAGGTCCTCTTCCCAGTCGCTGCTGCAGATTCGGTGAATGCCGGCTACTTCAATTCCCAGTGGTGCGAACCATTGGAGGCCTAACAGGCTAGGCCGATCCTTGGCGATTACAGTCAGGCACAGGAATGCTGTGTGGTTCTTGAACG
The DNA here is from genome assembly GCA_004319985.1 of Emydocephalus ijimae. Taxonomy (NCBI): domain Eukaryota; kingdom Metazoa; phylum Chordata; class Lepidosauria; order Squamata; family Elapidae; genus Emydocephalus; species Emydocephalus ijimae. The sequence continues at coordinate 149 of BHEV01016840.1, read as the reverse complement.
ATACCCGGACCTGGCTGGATCCTACAACTGGGATTCGATTCCCTTGATAGTCTTTGAGTAAGAGTCTTTGGAATCTGAGGTCTTGCCGCCGGACAGTAGGGATCAGCTGCTTGAGGGTCTTCCAGGAAACCATCGAGAGAGACGATCCT
>BHEV01016839.1:0-12975 GCA_004319985.1 Emydocephalus ijimae | reverse complement strand
GCTTTAAGACTTGTGGACTTCAACTCCCAGAATTCCTCCTCCAGTCATGTTGGCTCAGGAATTCTGGGAGTTGAAGTCCACCAATCTTCAATGCCTCGGCAGGGCTCTTCCAACTCAACAGCGTTAAGACTTGTGGACTTCAACTCCCAGGATTCCTCCTCCTGTCATGTTAGCTCAGGAATTCTGGGAGTTGAACTCCACCAGTCTTAAACTTGCCAGGTTTGAAGGCCCTTGCCCTGGAGACTTAAGAGTTTCTAGTAGAATAGCAATAGCAATAGCACTTAGACTTATATACTGATTTATAATGCTTTACAGCCCTCTCTTGTTTACAGAGTCAGCCTCTTGCCCCCAACAATCTGGGTCCTCATTTTACCCACCTCAGAAGGATGGAAGGCTGAGTCAACCTTGAGCCTGGTGGGATTCGATCTGCCATATTGCAGGCAACCGGCAGGCAGCAGAAGTAGCCTGCAGTACTGCACCACTGAGAAGATAATATTTGTAGTTCAGGGTTGAACCTATGGGGTACTTGGTGCTGACTGAACTTGGTTGTTTTCTTGCAGATTGTCAGGGTTCCAAATAATACACCCATAGCAGACAAAACCCTGAGGCAGGTAGTTTCTTCAAAGAATAGTTTTATTGGATATATCATGTTGGCATAGTTCTTGTGAAAACTGACTCTGAAGGTTCCCTTGGGTATCATCCGATTAAAAGTGAAAGTTTTTCCCTTTCCCCAAACAATCAGTCACATGGTCCAATCAGGGTACCATCTGGTTGCCTGGTAATGTCACTCCTTCTCTGCCCATGGTGTCCTTGGTTCCTAGGAGAACGTATTTTGTTTTGACTACAAAACCCCAGCTATCTTTATTCCCCCCCGGTCCCTATCCCTTAGCTCCAGTGTGGCCAAAATGGCTTCGATCAAGTCAGCTTCAGGGTTGACACATGTTTCATGACCAAACTAGGTGACTTCATCAGTGCTAGCAAGCAAATGTCTATAGAGATTCTTAGCAGAATTCTGGGAGCTGAAGTCCCACGCCTCTCAAAATAGCCAAGGTTGAGAAACACTGCTCTGGAGGAAAATGTTATCACGAAGCAGCATTTTTGGTTAAGAGCTCATACCATCAAGACATCCCTCCCAATAACTAGCCTGAAAATTCTTCCTAGTAGTTTTAACCTACTGATCTTGTCTTGCCCTCTGAAGTAATTAAAAAAAAGTCCTTTCTTTCTTCTTTTAAATATTTGCTGCCTTATCTCTGTTGAGTTGTATTTCCTAGTGGGTAAATATACTCAGATTCTGCAACTATTCCATGTGTAACTTCGTTTCTAGACCACTTACATTTTTAGTAGGTCTCCTCTGACCTTGCTCCAATCTGTAATTTTCCTGGAGAAGGGACGTAAGCCAGAGTTCCACTAAAGGTTTCATCAGGGCAGAGTAGGGAATTTCTCAACTACTTTCCATTTCTGTTTGTATCACCCCAAGAAAACATTTACTTCTTTAGCAAGCTGTACCACATTGATCTGCTGGCTAATTATTTACTTCTTCCTTTTCAAAGGCCACCCAGCTCATGTTTTATAACAGGGGTCTTCAAACTTGACAGCTTTAAGCCTTGGGGACTTCAACTCCCAGAATTCCTCCTCCAGTCATGTTAGCTCAGGAATTCTGGGGGTTGAAGTCCGCAAGTCTTAAAGTTGCCAAGTTTGAAAGGCCCTTGTTTTATAGCCTCCCGGAGAACGACAGGTCTCGTAAAACGCTTAAACTGCAATAGAGAAAGTCAGCAGTTGGTATAAATTGGGTGATTTTAAGATGTTGCTGGGTCAGGAAAAAAGGAACCTTGAATATTGTCATATATGATCATATCTATACAGGTAATCCTCGACTTACAACCATTCTTTTAGTGACTGTTTTGAGGTTACAATGGCACTGCAAGAAGTGACTATATGATCATTTTTCACACTTAGCATTTAGCATCCTCATGGTCATGTGACCAAAATCCAGACACTTGGCAACTGACTCATATTTATGACGGTTGCAGTGTCCCGGGGTCATGTGATCCCCTTTTGCGACCTTCCAACAAGCAAAGTGAGTGGCGAAGCCAGATTCGCTTAACAACCGTGTCCCTAACTTAACAACTGCACTGATTCACTGAACAACTGTGGCAAGAAAGGTCGCAAAATGGAGTACAATTCACTTAACAACTGTCTCACCTAGCAACAGAAACGTTGGGCTCCATTGTGGTCAAAACTCAAGGACTATCTGTAATCATCTCCTAGCCCAAATAGGCACTTGAAGGTTTTCTTAGCGGGTTTTCCTCTCCCAAATAGTTGCATGGATGATGATGAGAACCTGTAGCCCATCTTGACCCACCAAAGAGCTAGCTTAGCTTCCCAGAATGGCCAAGCTGAAGGTGTCCCTTTGAGGAAGCCAGCTTTGAGCGAGGTGCAATTTACACTGGCATGATCGGCTGTGAACTTTCTCCTTACCTTGTTTTGCACGTCTCCGTCCCTCACGCAGGTACCTTTGCTGTACTCCTTGCGGAGCTGGTCATAGGTGTCTTCTTGCAGGTCTTGGGCTTGCCCTTCGTCGCTGTCTCCCAAGTGTCGCTGTTTTCTAAAGTCACAGCAGAGAGGACTCAAGGTAAGCCCACCCCGTTCCTGATTCCAGTCTTCTCCAGTTTCCCAAGTGTTGACATGGCCACTTCCAACGTGGCTCTAGAGTTGGAAAAAAAAAGGCTATTTTGATTCATTTCTTCATACCAATCAGAAGACAATAAGCTCTCTTTTGGGTACAGTCAAGGATGCTGTGATGACCCAGGGGGTGGCACAAAGGCAACACAGTCAGATAAGCAATAAGAGTCCCTTTATTATCTCCAACTTTGCCCCCAATGTCCTGGTTACCTTCTGGCTGGAGAAAAAAACTCCCAGGAACAGCCTTTGACTGCAGAAAATTAAGTCCAAAACATGGTCAACACAAACTGTAACTTAAAGTCCAAACAAGCCAAACTGAAGTAATTAGTTTGGCAGGGCAGGAGCAAGAATTTCAGACTTGAAGGCACAGCAAAACTCACACAGTTGGGAAGACGCCAGGAACACAGATAAGCCACTACAACACAGGATAAAGTCATGTTTGCTCCCAGCAGCCTGCCGCATGCAGCCTGCCTTTCTTATCAACTGTCTTCCCAGATGTGGCTCATGAAGGGAATCAGGGCCCTTTCCTCCCTCGTAAGCCATGCAACCCACATTGCTCCCTTCTCTGTTCCTCCCTGCATGCCCTAGGATAAAGAGGGGGTGGGCCTGGGTCCTCCTCCAAAGTCCCTCTCCCCTGCTCTGCCAAGCTGGACTTTGCCCTTCCACAATTTCCTCCACAGCCAACAGAGCCACACTCCCACTCCCTGTCAGCTGTCCGGCTTCCTCCTCAGATTCGGACTCTGACAGGGACATGACAGATGCTGAACAACGAAGCCCTTTAGGTGTAAAGCTGGACCTCTTTGTGCTAATTTTAGGCTTTTGTAAGGTGGGATATTCGTGGAAGAGTTTTGTGGATGAAGAAGAGCAGGTCGTCCTCGGCTTGCAATCCCAATCAGGCCTAGCATTTCTGTTGCTAAAACAAGGCAGTGACGAAGATATATTTTTTTTGCCCCATTTATTCCCCTTTCTTTCCACTGTTGTTCAGTGAATCACTGCAGTTATTAAGTTAACAGCACGGTTGTTAAGTGAATCCGTCCCCCCTCCCCCAATTGACTTCCCTTGTCAGAAGGTCGCAAAAGGGGATCACACGACTCCGGGGACAACTGTGACCATCATAAATACAAGCCAGTTGGCCAATCGTCCGAATTTGGATCAGATGACCACAGGGATGTTGCAATGTGCCTGAGGGAAAAAATGGTCATAAATCACAATTTTTTTTCAGTGCCACCTAGAATGGTCATTAAATGAATGAGGCTTGTAAGTGCTTTTAAAGGGAGTCCATTTGCAGACTGGCTACAGGTTGTGAGAGGCTTAATATCATCCTCTTTTAATGACCCCCAAAAATCCCTTGCGGGGTGGACTCTGGTCAACTAAGTGGAGCTGAGTGTTTACTGGCCGGATGCCCTTCCTGTCCCCAGTGCGGAGTTCCCCCACCCCCGAAGATATAGTGTCATTGTACCCAGAGAGAGAAATACCTGCCTCTACCTAGGATTGAACTCACAGCCTCCTGATTGTGAGGGGAGAGCTCCACCTCTACGCCACCGCACCGCTCTTGTGAGAGTTTCAAAATAGCAGGATTTATATTTCTCTCTTCTTCTTCCTCCTTTTGGCAGGTTTCAGCCAGGGTCTCCGTCGGTCCGTTGGGGGAATCGCCACCATCCTTGGACCTCTGTGGGCGGGAGGGTTGACGGATAATCTGTACATCATGCTAGGTGTGATGATGGGGCTCCTCAGCCTCTTGATGGTGAGTGTGCGGAGGCCAGTTTTTCTTTCTCTTTCTTCAGCCGAGTGTCCCGTTATTCAAAGTGTAATTCTGAGTTCCCCTGAGATTTCTCTGTTCATTTAAGCTTCTCTGTTCTGAATAGAGGATCTTCCTGGGTTTCCCCAGCTGTGAGAAACAGCTGTGTGTGTGTGGGGGGGGGGGAGGAATAGAAAAATAAAATCTGAGAATCACAGGAGGCAGCCAAGTATTTTCACGACCACTTTCAGAGAATTGCTGAAACCGAATAGTTCTTAAAGGGCAAAGCCGCGGTGGCGCAGTGGTCACAGTGCAGTACTGCAGGCTACTTCTGCTGACTGCCTGCATTTTGGCACTTCGAATTCAACCAGGCTCAAGGCTGACTCAGCCTTCCATCCTTCCGAGGTGGGTAAAATGAGGATAACCCAGATGGTTGGGGGCAACAGGCTGACTCTAAACCGCTTAGAGGGGGCTATAAAAGCACTGTGAAGCGGTATATAAGTCTAAGCGCTATTGCTATTGGAAGACGGCTATCATGTCACCCCACTCAAGCCTTCTAAGTGCTACTGTTATTGCTATTCCATTCAGTCTTCAGTTTTCAGAAACCTTTTCCAAGAATCATGGTAATGCAGTGGTTAGAATACAGTATTGCAAGTTAACTTCTGCCCACTGCCAGGAGTTTGATCCTGACTGGTTCAAGGTTGACTCAGCCTTCCAACCTTCCGAAGTGGGTAAAATGAGGACCCAGATGGTTGGGGGCAAGAGGCTGACTCTATAAACCGCTTAGAGAGGGGCTGTAAAACAGTAGCGGTATATAAGTCTAAGGGCTAGTGCTATAAGTCTAAGGGCTAGTGCTAAAAGGCAAAATAAAAAGTGCTTTGGGGTGTGTATGGACCCCTATAGAGCACCTCTGTTTATCTCAAACAGGTCATAAAGTGGGGCAGAACTCATTTAACAACTGTCTCGCTTAGCAACAGAACTGTTATTTACAGGTGGTCCTCAATGTATGATCACAATGAAGCTCAGTTGTGGTCATAAGTCCTGGACCACCTATAAATAATTCCTGGAGTCAACTCCAGACCCATTCTCCTTCCATCTTTCTACAGCCAAACCTTTCCTTTTCCGTACCTCCCTAGAATGCTACCTTTCTGTCTCTTCCTGGCAGGTCATGGTGGGCCTGTCCTACAAATATCTGGTCGAGGTCCCAAGTCAACACCCTTTGCCACGAACAACCCGGGAGGAGTCCCACTCGTGAGGATCTGATGACTCGCCCTGGGAGGGACGGAGAAACTCATATCTGCCCCGCAGGTGAAGGAACTGCCAGCCAGCTGGCCATGCCAGGGGAAACCACTTTGGCTTTCAAATTCCAGGCTCGGGAAACGTGAGGAGAAGCCGGTAATGGCTCTGTCCACCTTAGTGATGGAGGAGTCGGATGGAATTTGTTTTGGTCTCTTTTTTTTCCACCAGATATTTCTTTTCTTTTTCGATACCAGCCCAGCAGGACATCCAAGCGTTCTTTCTTCGGGGTGCTGTGTGCAGGAGAACAGAGAAGGTGTGGTTAGCCCCTCAGTTGAGCCAAAGACCCGTGCAAATCTCAAATCCCGTTTTGCAGAAGAGAACAGCTCCTTGGTGAATCTAAAATCCTTCTGCAAAAAGAGAAGAAACGCCCCGGCCTTTAATCTTTACTTTCTTATAATTTATTATGACTTTGGCAACCGACCCATTGTTTTGCTGCTGCTGCTGTTTTCACAGTTCTGTCCTTGATGATTGTTAAACTGCACTGGGAGGGCTGGATGTTTTATTTATTAAAGTATTTCCACCCTGTCTTTGCTTTCTACCTGTGGGCTGTGGACGGAATGGAACGTAGAACAAGAAATAATAGGAGTTGGAAGGAACCTCAGAGGTCTTCTAGTCCAACCCCCTGCTGGAGCAGGAGACCCTAGACCAGTCGTGGATAACCTTTTTGGGCTCCTGTGCCAAAAATTGTGCGCCTGCTTGCATGCCCGTGCTCGTGTGCCAGCACCCAGAAGGCAATGCTCACCCCCCTCCCAATGCCCCCTACGCATACATGTGCAGTCCCCAGCCACCTAACCACCCTCACCACCCCCTTACCTGCGCTGTACCTCACAGCTGATTTTCGGCTGGTTTGAGGCCTTTTTCGGCCCCCCAAAGGATTAAGGAAGGCTTCTACAAGCTTTGTAGGCTGAAATCTAGCCCCATTTCATCACTTCCTGTTTTTCCGAAAATACCGGAAGTGATGAAACGGGGCAAAATTTTGGCCTACAAAGCTTGTAGAAGCCTGCAGAAGCCTTCCTCCAGCCTTTGGGAGGCTGAAAAAGGCCTCAAACAGGCTGAAAATCAGCTGTGAGGCGCGCACATACACAGTGAGGTAGGTTTTCCTGCAGCTCGCATGCCGGCATAAATGGTTCTGCGTGCCACCACGCATACCATAGGTTTGCCATCACAGCCCTATATCATTACAAACAAATGGTTGTCCAGTTTTTTTTGAAAGCCTCCAGTGTTGGAGTGCCCACAACTTCTGAAGGCAACTTCTGTTCCATCGGTTGATTGTTCTCACTGTCAGAAAATGTCTCCTCATTTCCAAGTTGAATCTCTCCTTGATCAATATCTATAGAGATTCTCAGTCATCCAGATCATGGTTGTCCAAAGGTGCTTTTTCAGAAATGAAGAAGCTTCTCGGATGAGAAGCGAAATGTCTTCAGAAAAAAACCCAGAAAGTTCAGTTGCCTCTTGGGAAAAAAGCACCTTGTTCAGTTTCCATCCATTATTCCTTGTTTGGCCTTCAGGTGCTTTAGAAAATAGCTTGAGCCCTTCCTCTCTGTGGCAGCCCCTCAAATATTGGAACCCTACTATCCTGTCTCCCCTGGTCCTTCTCTTCCCTAGACTAGCCAGGCTCAGTTCCTGCAACCATTCATTGTACCTTTTAGTCTCCAGTCCCCTAATCATCTTTGTTGCTTGTTGCTTCCCAATTGAAGTTGTTCCTTATTTGTCACCAAGTGACTTGGCTGATTTTTACTGACAACATCAATTTGGTTGCCATCTTACTTCATTTCTCAAAAATGTCCCAAGCTGGCTCCTTCTCCTGTTCCTCCTCTCTACCTCCTCCTCCTCCCCCCTCCCTCCAGGCTGCTAAAAGCATGTTCTGGAATCCCCTAATGGTCCCTCTAGACATTCATCAAACAAATAACCCTACTGGGAAACCAAGTTAATAAGTGTGGGAAAGGTTCAAGAGAGGCTTGGGATATCCTAAAGAACCCCAGCCCTCCTTCTCTGGCAATATCTCCAAAGTGCAAGCAAAGGGAGAAAACACACCCATTTGTATGTTTAACATGACCCCCTGTGTTGGTATGTGGAAATGACCTTGGAGACAGTGCCAGTGGGATAGGAGGTAGGGGTGGAATAGGCAACTCAGCAGAGACCCTAGTTTCTTGGGCTGTAAAGGCGACAGGGAAGAAATGTACTACTATGGAGTTTGCGATGGTCTCTGAGCTCGAGCTGTTTGCTTGCGGATACTCCGTTTACCTGATGAGGTAACACCTGCAGGAAAACAACCAAGCTCAGAGAGAGCCACACACTGCACCAGTTCAATCCTGAAACTATATTAGAAATGTAGTTTTTCGGGTGTGCAAGATTCTGGGAAATGTAACCTTATAGATAAAATAGAATTAGCGGGTGTGGACATGCTTCCTATTTGGGTTTCTTCACAAGTCTCTCTCTCTCTCTCTCTCTCTCTCCCTCCCTCATTCTCTCTCTCTCTCTCTCTCTCACACACACACACAGTATGCCTGCAATGTTTTCCAGAAATTCAAGGCATCATTTTAACCTCCCAACCACCATCCTGTGAGGTAGGCTAGGGGTTTGGGGGAGAAAGACAGAGGTTGGCTCAAACTTTTCAAGGAGCTTCCTACGATGGTATGTGGGGATGGCCTTGGGAGTAGGGAGAGAAAGCTCCCACTTAGGGAATGATCAGATAAAATGAAGGAGCCCACAGCTGTATCCAGCTGTATCCTCGACTTACAACAGTTCATTCAGTGACTGAAATTACAACAGCACTGAAAAAAGTGGCTTGTCACCTTTTTTCAAACTTAACAACCATTGCAATAGAGGGTTTCTGGGTCTTCCCAGTTATTAATCCTTATTTCATCTTGAGAAATCAACTCTCGTAAAGTACACTGCTCAAAAAATAAAGGGAACAAAAATAAGACATCCTAGATCTGAATGAATGAAATATTCTTATTAAATACTTTGTTCATTACATAGTTGAATGTGCTGACAACAAAATCACACAAAAATTATCAATGGAAATCAAATTTAGCAACCCATGGAGGTCTGGATTTGGAGTTACACTCAAAATTAAAGTGGAAAAAAACACTACAGGCTGATCCAATTTTGATGTTATGTCCTTAAAACAAGTCAAAATGAGGCTCAGTAGTGTGTGTGGTTTCCACGTGCCTGTATGACCTCCCTACAATGCCTGGGCATGCTCCTGATGAGATGGCGGATGGTCTCCTGAGGGATCTCCTCCCACACCTGGACTAAAGCATTCCCCAACTCCTGGACAGTCTGTGGTGCAACGTGGCATTGGTGGATGAGCGAGACATGATGTCCCAGATGTGCTCAATTGGATTGGGGAACAGGCGGCCCAGTACATAGCATCAATACCTTCATCTTGCAGGAACTGCTGACACACTCCAACCACATGAGGTCTAGCATTGTCGTGCATTAGGAGAAACCCAGGGCCAACCGCACCAGCATATGGTCTCACAAGGGGTCTGAGGATCTCATCTCGGTATCTAATGGCAGTCAGGCTACCTCTAGCGAGCACATGGAGGGCTGTGCAGCCCCCTAAAGAAATGCCACCCCACACCATTACTGACCCACTGCCAAACCGTCATGCTGGAGGATGATGCAGGCAGCAGAACCTTCTCCACGGCTTTTCCAGACTCTGTCACGTCTGTCACATGTGCTCAGTGTGAACCTGCTTTCATCTGTGAAGAGCACAGGGCGCCAGTGGCAAATTTGCCAATCTTGGTGTTCTCTGGCAAATGCCAAATGTCCTGCATGGTGTTGGGCTGTAAGCACAACCCCCACCTGTGGTGGTCAGGCCCTCATATCACCCTCATGGAGTCTGTTTCTGACAGTTTGAGCAACCACATGCACATTTGTGGCCAGCTGGAGGTCATTTTGCAGGGCTCTGGCAGTGCTCCTCCTGTCCCTCCATGCACAAAGGCGGAGGTAGCGGTCCTGATGCTGGGTTGTTGCCCTCCTATGGCCTCCTCCACATCTGATGTACTGGCCTGTCTCCTAGTAGTGCCTCCATGCTCTGGACACTATGCTGGCAGACACAGCAAACCTTCTTGCCACAGCTGGCATTGATGTGCCATCCTGGATGAGCTGCACTATCTGAGCCACTTGTGTGGGTTGTAGACTCCTTTATTGGGGATGTCTTGCTAACTGCCTATGCTTTCCACCTGTTGTCTATTCCATTTGCACAACAGCATGTGAAATCGATTGTTAATCAGTGTTGCTACCTAATTGGACAGTTTGATTTCACAGAAGTGTGATTGACTTGGAGTTACATTGTGTTGTTTAAGTGTTCCCTTTATTTTTTTTGAGCAGTATATATATAGCAGATGTACTTGTGGCAATTTCTGCCTCTTCTATAACTTAGGTGAAGAATTCAAATGTAAGTGAGGTTTATCCAACCTACACTCAGGGGGAAAGGGGCCCCAGTGGCTCAGTGGCTAAGACGCTGAACTTGTCGATCAGAAAGGTCGGCACTTTGGCGGTTCGAATCCCCAGCGCCACGTAACAGAGTGAGCTCCCATTGTCTCAGCTTCTGCCAACCAAGCAGTTCGAAAGCATGTAAAAATGCAAGTAGAAAAATAGGGACCCCTTTGGTGGGAAGGGAATAGTGTTCCGCGCGCCTCTGAAGGCGTTTAGTCCTGCCAGCCACATGACCACAAAGACGTCTTTGGATAGCGCTGGCTCTTCGGCTTTGTAACGGAGATGAGCACCGCCCCGTCGAGTCGGGAACAATTAGCACTTATGTGTGAGGGCAACTTTTACCTTACACTCAGGGGACTGAGGAATTGTAGCTGGTCACAATGTGACAGGCCGATGAATGAGTGACGGTTGCCAGCAATATGAGCACAAGTTTTGACTGTTCCCATGGAAGCGTGATTTTCAAAACTTCAGAAGGACCAGCTCCATTTCATTCTTAAGGGGTTAGATCTCGCCCTGAGGTCCATTATCCAGTTCTGGACAGAATCCAGACAGGTTCAGTGAAATGTGAACCACTCCAAAGTGGGAACTAGCAGCGTAGTCCTGTGTAAATAAAATAGGAGAGGATCTGGGAAAGTTTAGCTGTGAGAAAGTCGCACAACAACTCGAAGAGTTGATGGGCTCTCCTTCCCAGGACGAGTTGAGAGGAGACCGCTGTGAATTTCTTGAACTTGAGTTTCTCATGGAAGGAGACGTCGGACTTGATGCCTTCAGTCCCTCCCTGCCCTCCATATCTAGGTTTCTGTTCTTTGAATATACAGCTGCTTATTAAAACTGGGGCTGATTTTTATTGGAGGTGATGAAGATGATGCTTTTTCCAGCAGGAGGCACTATGGTTCCATCAACATCAAGGTGGGTGAACAGGATTCCTTACTAACAGGAAACACAGAATAATACAGTTGGAAGGGGCCTTTGGGGTCTTTTAGCCAACTCCCTGCTTAAGCAGATGGATCTTATATTTATAGTTGTCCAATCTCTTCTTAAAAACTTGGAGCACCCACAACTTCTGGATTAATTGTTCCATTGATTAATTGTTCTCACTGTCAGGAAGTATCCCAAAGGTGAGTTTTTTTTTTTTTCAAGAGGCTACTGGACTTTCTGGGGTTTTTTTCTTTGAAGACGTTTCGCTTCTCAACCAAGAAGCTTCTTCATCTCTTTTTTTCTTAATTGTCAATATAAGGAAGGAGAGAGAAGAAGAAAAAAAAAAAGCCAAATCTTTCCCTTTTCACTTTCTTTCGCTGCTTCAGACTCTTCTTTGGGAGCGATGTTATTTCTTGTAAAATTTAAATTCCAGGGTACCTTAGTTATTGGTTTTTCAACTTAGCCCGGTCAGCCAAAACTTTCACTTCTTATCTTCCTCCTGCACGTTCTTTTCTGGTCGAGTTCTTCTTTGTGGTGGCCATTTCTGACCGCTACAACCGCCTTCGGGAAAGGGAGTAGTGGCCAGCTGGGGAGGAGAGATGCAGCTGTCCTCGACCCTGCTGGCAGTCTCCCCCTTCTTCATCACCTCTATGGGGTGGCTTAGGCCCGAAACCAGCTGGCTTGGGGCGCTCCAGCGGCGAGCCCAGGCAGAAACCGCACACCATCGTGGATTCCTGTCTGTCGCCGAAGCCCTTCAAACCAGAAGTCGGAGCTTCTTCATCTCTGACCATATGGTGGGGAATGGAAGGATTTACACTCCTTGCAGACAGCTGGTCATTTGCATCCTTTTAAGAAAGTTCTTGAGGCCACTTGGAGGTTTATCTGTGTCCTCAGAGGTCACCTGAGTGGTGCAAATGGGTGTGGAGCCTTCTTGGAACTGTTGAAAGGAACTGGGTTGTAGACTGGAGATAGATGATGTATCCCTTATCCCCTGTTGAGCAAGAGCTATTCAATTTGGACATAGATGGTCTCTGTCTAAAATATGGACTTTGTTGTCTTCAAAAGAGTGGCCTGAGTGGGGGGGGAGGGCTATCATATCATCTATCTCCACCCTACGACACGGTCCTTTCAGCAGTTCCAAGAAGGCTCCACACCAGTTTGCACCACTCAGGTGACCACAGATAAACCTCCAAGCGGCCTCAATGACTTGCTAAAACAATGCAAATTGTTAGGAATAACATTGGTTACCTAACTTAGTTTGGGTAAAATAATATATATAAACTATGTTAGTGAGTTTAAGTGTGTGTATCACTTCAACTGTTAAAACATGTATTTTGGGTGCGGTTGTAAAATCACCACAAGAGGGAGCAAGAGAGCTCACTGTTTGCTGGCTTTTACTGGATTGCTGACAATGTTGGATTGATGGTGATAACTGCGTGTTTTTCCCTGCTATTGCTGAGAGAAGAAAAGAGGTTTGATTTTCTTCATATCATTAACTGCAAAAGAGATATATTACTGGACTGATTATTTGTAAGTTTACTGACCTCTTTTTCGACACTGGACTTTGCAAATGAATAATCCCTGGATGGACTGAACTAGTGTGTGATATATGGACTGTTTTGACTATGCTATAACTCTTGCTGGAATAAAAACTATTTAACTGGCACAGTGTATCTGTTTTACTGAGTGTAAGCTACAACAACGTTTATTTCACATATTTGCCTGTCTGCTAGACTGCCGTTGCACGTTCTGCTAGGGTGTGTATCCCTAACACAAATGCCCAGCTGTCTGCAAGGAGTATAAATCCTCCCTGTCGTGTCCGGAAAAGAAGCCCTGAGGCGGTGTCTTTCATTCAAACTCGTTTATTCAACATCGCGAACCGAACCATT
>BHEV01016834.1:0-18334 GCA_004319985.1 Emydocephalus ijimae | reverse complement strand
ACTAATGTTCGAGCAGTACCTCGCTGACCGCGGCATCCGCCATGCGCTCACCTCGCCTGCACACCCTGCAACCAATGGCCGTGCAGAACGCATGGTCCAATTTGTAAGAAAGACCTTGCAAAAGGTAGACTATGACAATGTTGACGACAAGGTCAATCAAATTCTCTTCTTGCAACACATCACTTCACATAGCGTCACTGGCAGAACTCCCGCCGAACTACTGATGGGACGAAGACTCCGCTCCCATCTCGACCGGTTGCATCCTGCTTACGAACCGGAAAAACCAAAAGGATCCAGTGGCCGCTGTCGCACCTTCCAGGTAGGAGACCTCATTTACGCGTGAAACTTATCGGGCGACCCGATGTGGGTAGAGGCGACAGTAGTACTTGTGACCGGCCCCAAATCCTACATGGTACAATGCCTTGACAATAAATTGTGGAAATGGCATATCGACCAATTGCGGTCACGACTCGCAACGGCCAGTCAACAGCTTCCCCATGACCAAACTGAGGGGGGGGGAGTTATGGAAGAAGATGAAGTTCCAGGGAACCCACTCGAAGGGAACAACAAACCAAGTGATACGCAGGAAATGGAGCAGGAAGGAGAAACGTTTGCACCTCAGGGAATTGCAGAAAATGTGGGCAATGATGAAGAAGCAAACTCCGAGCAAGAGGCAGAACCACTGCCAAACAACAATCTACCTCAACAGGATTGCAATCAACCAATCCAACGAAAATCCAAGAGACTTAAAAGACAACCGTCCTATCTAAGAGACTATATAACTACACCGGAATTAAGAAGCCGGGGGAAGGGTGTTGTGTATGTACTATAGTTAATAAAGTATGAGCTTGAGGTAAAGTGCAGGGTTCTGGCCCTGCACTTCTGATTGGCTGTTAGGCGGCCAGACCAGATTGGCTAGCTCTGAGGAATCCGATTGGCCCTTAACAGAGAGTTCTTATTGGTTGCAAGAGCTAACGTTCCTAGCTCGCTGTTGAATAAATCTTACAAGGGTTGCCTATATAAGGCAGAGTTCACTGTTGTTAAATTGAGAAGTCACTATGCAAATAAAGAGCTGAAGTTCACCGTTCAGAGGCTGTCTCCAATTATTCCAACCCATGCTCAATACTTAACAAAAGGCATAAAACAAAAATAACAATTTGCCACTTCAGAATATATTCAAAAATAATCCACAAATAATTCAAGGTCACAAGGATAAGATCTAGATATTTGGGGATAGTCTCCAAAAAGGGTTATAAAATACCCCATTCTAGGATATTACAGTCTTTGACAATCATTCCATCATGCTTTTTGTATCTTTATCTCAAGAGCAGAATAAAATCAAATCTATATTACAGTCATATACTAGCATAAAGTGTAGGGTACAGTCATTAAGAACATGGAGGCATACATCGGAGTTCAAATAAACATACAGGAACCTACACACATACAGAAACAGATGAATATAGATATATAAAGTTAGAATATATCAAATATCTATGAAATAAAACCAGAAAATATATCAGAAACAAGAATCTAAAAGAAGGCTAGAAGCATTAGATTGGGGTACCAGAATGTAAAAGCTTAGTTTCTGAAAGACTATACCTATCAAATTACAGAACTTCAGACATGCGATGATTCAGACAGGAAACTTGCCCAGATGAACTAATTATACTTTATTGTAAAATTACATTAACAGAATCTTACAAGGCTGAAAGTACATCCCCCCCTTTCTTATAGCCCAAGAAATCAGGGAATCCGACACATTTGCCCTATCCACATTCCTACTGAGTGCTAAGTTGGCTTTTATCAATCCCATGACTATGGCTCTTTCCATTGTCTGTTAAGGTCATTCCCACATACCATTTCAAAAGCACTCTAATATGGTAAACTAATTGCTCACTACATCTCACTTATAGCACAAGTCCTTTTCCAATGAATTTTAAGTGCTGCTGCACAAAACCTGGCAATGCTGTATGTTGTAGTATTATGTAGTAGGTAGAGTTGGCATCAAAAAGCAGAAAGGTGTATAAAATTATCCTGTGTCTCCTGGATACTTATGCAGTATTGGTTACATGAGGTGAATATAAATACCTCTGTAGTACATGCATTGGAGAAGCACTTGTTCTATTGTTTTTTGTGTCCAATGTCACAGGGGCATTATCTTCCCAGATAAGGAATCTTCCTGTGTTGGTCTTGAGGACAGCTGATGGGACTCCATGACATCATGCCAGAATAATTTAGGTACATCAGTGTTTTGGTGTTTAGTTGAGTATGCCATAGGGAAGACCAGAATACTAGTTGGATTCACTAGCAATAAACTTTGGGGTCAGGACTAGAAAAATGATAATATGAGTCCAGTAACATCCATTATTTTCATTTTGATAACTGTCTAATCTTGCTCCTGTATCTAACTGTCTGTCTGGTGTAATGATGTGGACCCATACTTGTGTTTTGTGCCTCCTGCTTGTCTGGGGATTCTCTTGAGATAAGCAGGATAAATGTTCTGAAGTACAACAAAATGTAATTTTACCATTATATAATAAAGAGGATGTTTTATCTCTCATAATTTGGAAACTATTTTATGTTGAAGCAATGTAAGATTGCATTTGCAATGTTACTAACTCACACTCAGAGTCCAACCCATGACTTTATCAAAACCCTTTTCACTAAATCTTACTTTTTTAAATTTGTGCATTTGATTTTGGTTTTCTAATAGATATGTTTTGTATTTATCTCTTTTAAATGTGATTATTCTCTGACTATTTTTCTAACCTATCATTTGGATTTTTCTTCCCACCACCTGGGTAATAGCTAAATCACCCAACTTTTACAAATTTGATAAGTGGTTTTTTTAATCTCTTCTTCAAAGTTACTAATACTAATGTGGAACATGTGAAACATGGACAAACCTTTTTGATATCTTCTCATTGATAAACTAAGAGATCAAGAAACACCCTGAGTATAATTCTGACCGTCTACAGGTGAAACTCGAAAAATTAGAATATTGTGCAAAAGTTCATTTATTTCAGTAATGCAAATTAAAAGGTGAAACTAATATATGAGATAGACTCATTACATGCAAAACAAGATAGTTCAAGCCGTGATTTGTCATAATTGTGATGATTATGGTTTACAGCTCATGAAAACCCCAAATCCACAATCTCAGCAAATTAGAATATTACACGCAATCAATAAAACAAGGATTGTACATAGAACAATATCGGACCTCTGAAAAGTCTAAGCATGCATATGTACTCAATACTTGGTTTGGGCCCCTTTTGCAGCAATTACTGCCTCAATGCAACGTGGCATGGAAGTTATCAGCCTGTGGCACTGCTGAGGTGTTATGAAAGACCGGGATGCCTTCAGCTCTTCTGCATTGTTAGGTCTCATGTCTCTCATCTTTCTCTTGGCAATATCTAACAGATTCTCCATGGGGTACAGGTCAGGCGATTTTGCTGGCCAATCAAGCACAGTAATCCCATGGTCACTGAACCAGGGTTTGGTGCTTTTGGCAGTGTGGGCAGGTTCCAAGTCCTACTGGAAAATGAAGTCAGCATCCCCATAAAGCTTATCTGCAGAAGGAAGCATGAAGTGCTCCAAAATTTCCTGGTAGATAGCTATGTTGACCCTGGATTTAATGAAGCACAGTGGACCAACACCAACAGATGAACCTGGCTCCCCAAATCAACACAGACTGTGGAAACTTCACACTGGACTTCAAGCATCTTGTAGTGTGTGCCTCTCCATTCTTCCTCCAGACTCTGGGTCCTTGGTTTCCAAATGAGATGCAAAAGTTGCTCTCATCAGAAAAGAGGACTTTGGAAAACTTCCGGTTTGCCAGGCTTCGGCGGCGGCAGGGATTCGAGATCCAGCGCGATCCCTGTCACACTAGCCGTCTTGGTGCCTCCGATCCCGATGGGTCTGGAGGATAAGGCTGCCCATAGAGGCAGCTGAAGATAGGGGGGATCCGGGAAGGGGTTTGGGGGTATCACAGACTCCCTCCCCAGCTGGCAACCCCCCCTTTTCTCAAGACGGTGGAGCAGCGGTCAGCAATGGCCACCACAAAGAAGCCGGCAGCTGCATAAGATTGCGCAGGAGGAAGAAGGAAAAAGTCCTGAAGTGAAAGTTCTTTGGCTGTACCGGGACCTTAAGATATATTTTACATCCTGAAAAGTACGTTTTTCTTTGAATGATACTTTGTTTCCAGAGGAGATCTTTAAAGCAGCGAATGAAAGTGCTGAAAGAGAAAGTTTACTCTCCTTCCCTACGGAATTAACAAATGGACATTGAGAAACCTGCTTTTCTGCAGAAGGTAAAAATTTAAAGCTTTTTGTTACAAGTGGGAAGGGAGAGGACAAAAAAAAAGTTATATTAGGATCTTGTTGGAGGAGATGCCTTGAAGATTTTCAGACTAGAAGTTAATTGCAACAAGGCTTTAAAATGCAGACTGGATTTTTTCTTTTTAATTGATATTACCCCAGGAAGAGAAAGTGCAAAGGGAAGCACTTTGTGCTCTGTTTGGATTGCTTGATGACTTTGGGACTTTGAGGAACTGTTTTTAAGCTTTGAAATATCTTGGTTGCTTTAAGAAGAAGAAGGGAGAAAAAAAAGAAAGAAAAGAAGAAAAGGCTTATAATGGCTTTATCTGTTGATGAACTAAGAATGAAATATGGAAAAAAAAAGAAAGAAGGCAAGGACGCTGTGGGAGAAGCCTTTCACGTCTTAGAAATGGCGCTTGCTATTTATCAGCAAACACAATAATTGATGGAGGAAGAAGAAGAAGAAGAAGAAGAAGAAGAAGAAGAAGAAGAAGAAGAAGAAGAAGAAGAAGAAGAAGAAGAAGAAGAAGAAGAAGAAGAAGAAGAAGAAGAAATCTTTAATTAATCTAAAAGCTTGATTAAGAAAGAAAGGAGAAAGAGAGGAAGGAAAATGAAGGACTTAAGACCTAAAAAAAACACCCAAGAAAAAGAAAAATAAGATGCAAAATCAATACAATCTTAGAAAGCAAAAGAAAACAGGAATACAACAGAGAGGGGAAGTTAAAAAGGCGGAGGTTGGGGGGGGGGGAAAAAAGACCAGGTGGGATAAGGAAGGAAGGGAAAAGGGGGAAAAAAGCCACAAAGGTATGAAACAGGATGGAAAAAACAAAAAAAATTTAGGGATAAAGGGTAATGTATAACCTTTTTTTTAAAAAAAAGATTCTGCAAGGTACATAAGATGGTATTGTAGTATTTGTATTAGAAATAGAAAACTAGAATTTTATAAGATTGAATAAAAGATTAAAATGTTAAAATGTTTAGTAATGATAGATTTTAAAATTTAATAAAATATTAAAGGGAATGTCTAAAATATTGAGTTTAATTGTAGAGTTTAATTGACTATTGCGTTGATGTTATTATAAACTTATTATTGCAGCATTTGTCTTTGAAATAGATAATTGGAATGTTACAAGATTTAATATCTAGATTTAATATTTAATTATGTATTTAATCATTTTAGATTTACTATTTTTTCTTCTTCTTAAAATTTAGTAGGTAGAATGTACTAAGCAGAATCAGATTGGGAACTAGGTGTTATTTTAAATGTCAATTTAGGGGGGTGATAGAAAGGCATCATACTTCGATTAGTGATTTCAGGAGAAATCTTTTTTTATTTTTACTATAGGGAATGAGATAAATGGATAATTGGAATAGAATGGACAAAAGATACAAGTGTAATGATTTAAATTAAGATGAAATAAATAAAATAGAATTAAGAAGAGTGAAAAGCGGGGAGAAGCTATATAGAAGATATAGAATGGTAAATAAAATAGGTAATGGTATATAAGATGAGCATGAATTTAATGGAAGTCCGTATAAAGAGAGGTAATCTGGGGCCAAGCTACTTTCTAAAAAGAAGTTTTATCTTTTTGTGTTTATGTTTGTTTGAAAATTAATAAAACCTTGGAGGAATGTTAGATGAGAATAATTGTAAACAAGTCAGAGAGAAATGAATATGATGACTATAAAATGGATAAATATAGAAAAGAAATGAAATTGAGTAAGAGTAAAGAGAAATAATGAGAAATTTGCTAAAAGATATTTATGTGTCCATATGGAAATGGGATAAATTAGAATTATGTTGTATAAAAATAATGTTTTATCCAACTTGTAAAAATTTATAATGGAAAGAGGTTTTGTGTACTCAATGGTTAATGATGTTTTGTTTGTCTTTAAAATTAATAAAATTTGTTTCAAAAAAAAAAGAAAAGAAAAGAAAAGAGGACTTTGGACCACTGAGCAACGGACCAGTTCTGTTTTTTTTTAGCCCAGGTAAGATGCGCCTGATGTTTGTTGTTCAGGAGCAGCTTGACAAGAGGAATATGACATTTGAAGCCATTGTCCAGGATCCATCTGTGTGTGGTGGCTCTTGAATGGCCTTTTCCTGACAATCCTCTCCAGGTTGCGGTCATCCCTGCTGCTTGTGTACCTTTTTCTTCCACACTTTTCCCTTCCACATAACTTTCTATTAATGTGCTTTGATACAGCACTTTGGGAACATCCAACTTCTTTTGCAATTACCTTTTGAGGCTTTCCCTCCATATGGAGGGCGTTAATGATGTCCACTTGCTGCTCTGATTTCCTCAAATACTCCTGTAATCTTATACTTCCTGCAGATATCTGCCAGACTGTCTCAGGTGGATTCAAAAATAACAGCAGCAAACATGAGCATTCATGTTCTGACCACAGGATTACTAGAATGACTATTTCTGATAAAGCAGGAATATTTTTAAATGGATTTTATTTCCATTTGTTTTTTCTTTCTTAAATATATCATTCAACACAAAATTATATTTTTACTATAAGACTTTAACAAGGTCAGCAAAATTACATGGGTTACATTCTTCTGTATTTGTTAGAGTTATAACTTTATATCTAAGGAATAATGACAAACAAAATCTACATGAAATAACTTTCCACACAGAAAATTGACTAAACCTGTTTTTTTTTTGAAAAAACTAAAAGTTTGATGTACCATATCATTTTAAATCCTGGGCAAACAGGTGCACAAACCATTAAAATTAATAATTAAAATATCTCTGAACATGTTTTAAAATCTTGAATTTATCAAGCAGTTTATAACATAGAATAGTTTTGTAATAAAACTGCTATTGTTTTCTTATAAAACAATTTTATTTCATAAACATCTTGATTATTTAAAATAAAATAATTAAAATATTTATTGTATGTTACAATTTGGGAGATTTTTATGACTTCCAGAGAAAATAACAGATCTAGTTTCCTTCTCAAGTTAGTGGCAATGTGCAGGTGATATGTACATGATTTGTTGGAAGTGAACATGATCTGGAGATTTTATGTGTTTACATCACGCTTTCAAGTTCTTCATAAATCCCCCTACCTTTGAGTATAGAACCTATTTGATAAGTGCCCCTCTGGTATCTAATACAATTTAATGGGTTTTAGAGGATGTTAGGTTTTGTCCCTGAAATTCTGGTACACAGTTTGACTTCGACTTTAGTCACCATTTGAATGAAAGGCTGAAAATGGCCTTTGGACCAGATATGAGGTTTCCTCTTGCTTGGGAATCTACATTCAAGTGAAATAGCAAAAAAAAAAAAAAAATTCTTAGAGTCTAGTGAAAAACAAAGAGCAAATCTTTGATTGAACATGGCCAAGAACATTTTTAAAGATTCTTCAAATATTATTATTTGGTCCCTTCAAGTCTGTGTTGATTTTTTTGGAACTGTATGGACTAGTCCCTGAAATGTGATTAGGAAGACTTTAGAAGTGGTTTACTATTGCATCCTTTCTAGGACTGATTGGCCCAAAGTCACCCAGCTGGCTTTGTATGAGAGACTAGAACAAATAGTTTCTCAGTTTCCAGCCTAGGCCCTCACCCACTAAACCATACCTGCTTTGTTAAAGATTACCTTGTGGCAACAAGAGTGTAATGTAATGCAAACTGTACATATACAATTCAAAATATACATATAAAAATACACACACACATACACAGAGAGATCATAAACTTAAAAAGCAAACAAACTTTACTGTATGTTTTGGCAGAGAAGTCTCTCCCTCATGACTTTCTCCATCCAAGCAAAGTAAATGGGGAATCTGGCTGAATTTCAAAGATGGGAGGGAAGCAAGGTAGGGAGGCAGAGAGGAAGGAATGTTCCTTGCCAGCTTCTCACATGCAAATTCAAGGGAAAGCTAACAAGAAGTCAGAAAATGGTCCCACCCTTTCTGCTTTATTCCCCACATATGGTCATTCTGTTTCTTTATTAAGGAAAGAAAATATCTTTGAACCGATGAGCCAACTGGGTATGAATTATTTAATAGATGACAAAAATAGGTCAATAGAGTTAACAGCATAAAATACACTAATAATCCTGACCATTTTATGATATTATATATCTAAATAGTGCTAATTGACCTTTTTAACAATTTAGCTAATTTCAAAATAGGAAATAGAACCATAGTAACCTGTATCAGAACATTAATGTAGCTTGAACTAAACGTAGCTTGAAATGAGTCTTGGTTAATAACTGCCATAGTTTTTCATATAAGTGAATAATTCAGTGGCAATCGTCAAAGGTATTTCATAATCTACAGAAAAGAAATCATTTTTATTTAATGTTAAATAGAGTATTATAAAACAATAAGATTTGTGCACATTGCTTGATTACTTGTCAGATTAATTTTTCATTACTTGCCCATATTTTCTTTCATTGAAAAATCATATGTAATTGCATCATTTTCCAATTAAAACTAAAACTGAAAACTAAATTAAAAAAACTTTCAGCATTAAGGAAAATGAGAAGAGAAAAATTTGAAAGTGATTGAATTTATGAAAATATTTTAGAGGATGTGTTAAGTTCTGCGCATGGGCGCAAGGAACGGAGATGAGGCAGTGAACAATGAACTTCAACTCTTTATTAATCATTCTAAACAGAGCAAAACCCGAGGGCAGCAGCAGCCCTTTTATAGGGCAGGCTACTGACCTATTAGCCAATGAGAAACATGGAAGTGTTAAACCCTTGAACCAATGAGAGTGGCTCGTTAACAGCCAATCAGATTCCCCAGAACGGACCAATCCGATATCGCTATTATCAGCCAATCAGAAGTGCAGGATTAGAACCCTGCTTTTTCTTTAAGGTTTGTTAAAATTTATTTAAGCGCTTTTATTAGTTCATAACACCCCTTCTCCCCAGGTTCCGTTTGAGGGGTGCGGTGACGTAATCCCTAAGATATGTAGGTTGTTTTAACTGTCTATAAGATTTGCGCTGTCCCACCGGTTCCTGTCTGTAGTCCGGTTTCGGTGGGACGTTTTTGGACATATCTGGTACAGGCGGTTCCGCATTCTCACTGGACAACTTGGTGCCGCTAATTCTGTCGTGGTTGTCCTCCGATCTTTGCAGGCTAGCCTCCGTTGAGGTATTCCTCTGTGGCGAGGACACTCCCCTCCTTGATTCTTCTTCATTTATCGCGCCTGATTGCTGACTTCCTTCACTTCTGCTTTCCACCATCTCGAATTCGGTTTCTTCGACATCCCCTCCGGAATTTGGTTCCCCTGATAATCTTTGAGTATGATTCTTTGGGCTCTGAGGTCTTGACGCCGGATGGCAGGGATTACTTGTTTAAGAGTCTTCCAGGAAACCATCGAGAGGGATGATCCTGAATCGACTTCCATCACGCAAGGCTGGTTTTCGATGGCGACCTTCACTCGGATCTTCTTTGCATCTAGCGATGAGGTGTGACCGATTGTAATGGTTTGGTGTGCCTCTTCTCTTCTTGATAAAATGGCCAGTGTTTTATTTCAGTAAGATTGGTTGTTCAAATGTTCCCGACTCACAGGACGATTCCGTGTGGTCTGGCGGTAGTTGTTTCCCCTCTGAAGTGGGCTGGATCCTTGCTTGCTTCTGCAGACCTTCCTGATGTGGCCTCTTTTCCCACAGAAATGGCAGAGCGCGTTGAGGAATTTGCAGTCTGATCGCGGGTGGTTTGCCCCACAACCCGCGCATTGGTGCGGTAGTGTTTGATTCCGCTGATGGCGTTGGTCACGTTCAGACCGGAGCTGGTTGACCTCCTCTTCATCACTTTCTGATGGTGATTCGAGGTCCTCGTGGTGGGTCGCTGTTGTGTGCCTCTCTAGGCGAGGTGAGGTATTGCTGGCGAGTTGACAGAGCGGTGCATTAGTGCGGTGCATTCGGGCGGCTGATTTCCTGGTTGCTTCTGCTGCAGTAGTGTCCTTGATGACATCAGCAAGGTCGATATCCCCTTTGGCCATGATCTTGCTCTGCGTAGTGTGGTCATCTAATCCCAGAATTATTCGGTCTCTCAGAGCTTCTTCGAGGTCTGTAAACCCACAGAGGCCTCCCAGGTTCCAGAGATCCGTGATGAAATCTGCAACGCTCTCTCCTTTCCGCTGGTCCCTCTGGAAAAATTCATGTCTTCGGACAAGCATTGGTATGGCGGGTGCATAGTGGGCCCGTAGAAGGGGCGTGAGGACGTCCCAGTCCATGGTTTTCACCTCAGCTGGTTTCGCTAGTGCCTTGGCCATGGTAAAGACGGCAGGCCCGCAATGGGTCAGGAACACTGCTCGCTTTTTCCAGTAATGGCATCCTTCAAGTTGTTGGTCTCCAGAAACATCTGGAACCGGTCTATGTACGAGCCCCAGTCTTCTTGTGTCGGGTCAAATGGAGTGGGTGGTATGGCGCTGCCGGTCATGGTTTCCCTTGTTGATGTGCCTTCAGCCACGTGCTCTGTTTGGTGCTCTGTAGTATTCAGTCAGCTCTGATGTCTCCGCATCCCATCCTCATCGCCAGTGTTAAGTTCTGCGCATGGGCGCAAGGAACAGAGATGAGGCAGTGAAAAGTGAACTTCAACTCTTTATTAATCATTCTGAACAGAGCAAAACCCTAGGGCAGCAGCAGCCCTTTTATAGGGCAGGCTGCTGACCTATTAGCCAATGAGAAACATGGAAGTGTTAAACCCTTGAACCAATGAGAGTGGCTCGTTAACAGCCAATCAGATTCCCCAGAATGGACCAATCCAATATCGCTATTATCGGCCAATCAGAAGTGCAGGATTAGAACCCTGCTTTTTCTTTAAGGTTTGTTAAACTTTATTTAAGCGCTTTTATTAGTTCATAACAGGATGCATATCTAATTTTCATTAAAACAGAATATTTTAAAATGAACATCACACTTCTCAAACCTTGCAAGTTGAAACTGAAAGAAGATACTGACTGAAACATATTCATTTTTTCTTATAAACGCCATACATGTATTGAATGTGAACATGTATAAATGGGCTTGGGTTCAGACCAGACCAGAAAATTGGATTATCATATGACTTCCTTATATTATTGCCAATAGTGCAATTTTACTTCTAAAATACTTCCATTCATAAAATCAGGTGGGTTTTTTACCCTTATGGTTTCTTATTTCCAAAACCTTTCTTTCCAAAGCACCGTATATCTGTTTTAGATGTTTAATCTTCATACTACGTTCATTTACTATGTACTAAACTGTTTTGTTTCTGCTTAAATCTGTAATTTGTTATATTAGCCTAAGAACAATTTTTCTGCTGTCTCTAGAAATAGAGAATATTACCAGCCAAGAATTAAAAACAATTTGGAAATACAAACTGTTGGTTTGAAATTTTCAAACACTTGAGATTCATGAAAACATCCTGATAGTCAGCTACTGAGATAATCTGTACACAATTCTGACATGATATAAATATGATAAACAGATAGCTTGTTTAAAGACCCACTTCAGTTTATGTAGAGTTGTAATTGCAGGAATATTCCAATCTCAGATGGCAAACCTCAGATAAAGAATGTTGCCAAGCAAATACAACTCAGGCAAACAAAGTCACTAATCTATGGATAAAGGAGGATTAGAGAGGGGAAGTAAACATATGTTAGACTTTAACTAGAGATAATTAATTGTATGTATTACTGTACTAAACAGTAACAAAAGTTAAGCAGTAACCAAAGTTAACCAATGATGGAGGATAACTAAAAATGTATATAAATGCAAGACTATACTCCAATAAAGATCATCATGATTCAGTTGTTCATGATCAAACAACTCGACTGCCTCGTCATTACAACAAGTTGAATTCTGAAATCAGCTACATACAGTATTGTACACTATTTTTTTAAAAAAAATTAAAGCAAAGTTTTTATTTTTTACAACAAACATACAAACAAAACATAAAAACATAAAACCATCTTTCAATTATATGCATACAGTGTGTCAATTGGTTGCAATCTTTTGTGCTATTCTTTTTTTTACCATTACTCACAAGTTATATAAATTCTCACCTTATTGATCTAGCTGGTGCTTATATAATATCAATTATTAAACATTCATTTATTAAATATAAATTATTAAACATTCATAATATCAATTATTAAACATTATTTTTCCATCATTTTATGTGAGATATTCTAATTTTCATTATGATTTAATCTTATACATTCATCCAACGGTTATATATTTTATATTGTATTCTATATCAATCTATTAACTTTTATTGTAAGGCTTAGTAGTCTATTTCTTTACCATGTCTTTTTATCTAACCATTGATAAAATAAATCCCATATCATATAAAATTGTTTATCTTCTTGTTTTCTGATTTCAAATGTCAATTTACTCATTTCAGCACAGTCCATAATTTTCTAAATAACTTCCTCCTGCATAGGTATTTTTTCATTTTTCCAGTTCTTAGCAAATACAATTCTAGCCGCTGTTAAAACATTTACAATCCAATATTTCAATTCTTTACAATATATTTCCAGTATAATTCCCAATAAAAATACCTCAGGTTTAAAGTCTACATGTTGTTTTGTCATTTTTCCAACCATATGTGGATTATAGTCCAATATCTTTTTGCATCCGAGCATGTCCACCACATGTGATAATATGAACCAGGTATCTGATGATATTTCCAATGATTTATCCTTGAACATCCTGGCAATTTTGGTCAGGGGTAAGTGCTACCTGTAAAACATCTTATACAAATTTTCTTTATACGCAGTTGACATTGTCATTTTATAATTTTGAGACCATAATTTTTGCCATTTATCTAAGTCAATCCCATATCCGAATTTTTTTCTCCATGCAATCGTTTCTTTTACTTGTTCTTCCTCTAATTTAAACTCTAGCAAATGTCCATAAAGTTTTTTGATTACTTTTTCATCAGTACCTGTCAAAATTTTATCTAAATCAGTCAACTTGTCATAGATACCTTCTGTTTTAACATCTTTATCAAATCTAGATTGCAAATCTGAAAACCAATTCATTTTTGCACCTTGTTCTTCCAACCCTTGCATAGATTTAAGTTCACCCTTTTCATTCAATATCTCACCATATCTAACTGTTTATTCCTCTTTATATATTATTGGACAGGAAAAAGCTTCAATAGGAGATAACCATAGTGGAATTTTAAAATAATATTGCTTTTTTATCTTCTCCCAGTTTAGAAATGATGCTTCTCGAATATAATGTCTTCTAAAATACCCCTGCATTGTAGTTCCCTTATACCAGAGTAAGGCATGCCACCCTAACAGCAAGCCATGTCCTTCTAAAATCAAAAGTATAGTATTCCTTAATGTTATCCACTCCTTTACCCACATCAGATGTGTCACTTGGTAGTATAATTCCCAATTGGGCAAAGCAAATCGTCCTCTTATTCTTGCATCTTGTAACAATTTAAGTTTTATTCTCGCTTTCTTCCCCTGTCAAATGTATTTTAGCACTATTTTGTTTAAATCTTCAAAAAATTCTTTCCCTAATCTGATTGGAATTGTTTGGAATAAGTATGAGATTCTGGGCAATACATTCATCTTAATTGTAGATATTCTCCCAATCAGTGATAATTGTAAATTTTCCCATTTTATAAAATCTGTCGCAATCTGTTGTTTAAGTTTGAGATAATTGTCCTCCTTAAGTGCGCTACATCTTGGTGTTATATGTATTCCTAAATACTTAACCTTGTTTGTGACCTGGATCCCCAAAACTTCCTCCAATTCTTTCTTTCGTCTTACTAACATGTTCTTTGCTAAAATCTTTGTTTTATCTTTATTTATTTTCAAACCTGCTACTTTCCCATACTCTTCTATCTTTTCTATCAGTTTAGGTGCAGACTCCAGTGGATCCTCTAATATAAATACCAGGTCATCTGCAAAAGCTTGTAATTTATACTCTTCTTTTTTAATTTTCATTTCTTTCATTTCTTTTTCTTCTCTAATGTTCCCATTCAGCACTTCCAGTGTTAACACAAAGAACAGAGGCGACAGTGGACAGCCTTGTCTGGTCCCTTTTCTTATATCTATAAAGTCTCCATTTATATCTATAAACTATCCATTTATCATAACCATTGCAGTTTGTTTATGATATATCGTTTCAATGGCTTGAGTAAAAATTTTACCAAAGCCCATTTGGTCCAATTGTAACAGCATAAAACGCCAATTCACATTACCAAAGGCTTTTTATGCATCTGTAAACATCAGAGCCATTTGTTTTTCAGGATGTGCCTCATAGTATTCCAGTGTATCCAAAATTATTCTCATATTATCTTTAATCTGTCTCTTCAGCAGAAATCCATTTTGATCAGGATGAATAAAATTGTTTAAATATCTTTTCAATCTTTCTGCCAAAATTGAAGCAAAAATTTTATAATCTGAATTTAATAGTGATATAGGTCTGTAATTTTTAACTTGCTGTGGGTCTGTGTCCTCCTTCGGCACAAGTGTTATATATGCTTCTGACCATGTTTTGGGTATTCTCTTCTTTGTCATAACTTCATTCATAATTTCTAATAAGTGAAGATTCAGTGTTTCCTGGAATGTCTTATAAAATTCCACTGGAAAACTGTCCGGACCTGGTGCTTTCCCAATATTTTGCTTTTTTAAAGCTTCTGTTAATTCCATCATTGTTATATTACTTTCTAACATTGTTTCAATATCTTTGGGTATCGGGGGCAAATTTGCTTCCTGTAAGTATTGTTGAATTCTTTCTTCCTGAACATTCTCTTGATGGTGCAGTTTTCCATAGTAATCTTGAATAATTTTTTTCTTCTCCACATTTCCATAGAATACATGCCCTTGTTCNTCTTCTTTGTCATAACTTCATTCATAATTTCTAATAAGTGAAGATTCAGTGTTTCCTGGAATGTCTTATAAAATTCCACTGGAAAACTGTCCGGACCTGGTGCTTTCCCAATATTTTGCTTTTTTAAAGCTTCTGTTAATTCCATCATTGTTATATTACTTTCTAACATTGTTTCAATATCTTTGGGTATCGGGGGCAAATTTGCTTCCTGTAAGTATTGTTGAATTCTTTCTTCCTGAACATTCTCTTGATGGTGCAGTTTTCCATAGTAATCTTGAATAATTTTTTTCTTCTCCACATTTCCATAGAATACATGCCCTTGTTCGTTTATCAATTGATTTATTCTTCTCGAGTCTCTTTCCTTTCTCAGTTTATATGCTAGCCATCTGCCTGGTTTATTTGCATCTTCAAAATAGTTTTGCTTAGCATTTCTAATTTTTGTGCTAGTTCTTCTTTTTCCATTAGCACCATTTTATGTTTAGTTATGTCCATTTTAATTTTAAGGTCCTTTTTTTGTGGAAATTGTACACTATTGCACACTATTTTGTGTACACTATTACACTACAAAGATAGGTATACAGATGACTATATGTATGTGTATGTGTACATGTAAGCGTGTATGTGTATGTTTGTGTATGTATATGCATATACATATATTTATATCTTTGTACATAAGTATATATGTGTGTATATATGAATGCATATATATATGTATATGTGGGTGGGTTGGTGGATACACCCACACAAACATCCACACCCACATATATATGTATGCATATAGGGACTGTCTTATACCTAATTATGATTTTTTTTCTATAAACCACAGTATTCACCATCTACTATTTTTCAGCATTCATGCTTCTTCATGTTGCGAGATCCTTCTGAGGTCCAGCAGCCAGAATGTATAGATTATTTAGCCATGACAAAGACACATTGCCCAGCATGCACTGTTATGGACTAAGCCAATGCAGCGATACAACCCTCAACAACTTTACTTTACAGCAGGTTTGTAATCCTGTACTTCTCATTGGCCCGTAGATAGCAAGTCATGATTGGTCGTTTTTGGCCAGTCTGATTGGCTGTTAATGGGGCCCCCTGATTGGATGCTTGTGAAAGTGGTAAACTCAATTCATTGGTTGTTTTGACAGCAGCCAGCTCTATAAAAAAGCTGCTGCTGCCCAAGTATTTTGCTCTGTTCTTTCTTGTTAATAAAGAGTTAAAGTCACCGTTCAATGTCTCGTCTCCATTCCTTGTGCCCATGCCCAGGATTTAACACTGGCGATGAGGATGGGATGCGGAGACGATAGAGCTGACTAAGTATGCATCAAACAAGACAGAGCACATGGTGAAAGAGCACATGCAACAAACGGCAAGATGACCAGCGGCGCCATACCACCCACTCCATTCGACCCAGCAACCGAAGACTGGGACTCATATATAGATCGCTTCCAGATGTTCCTGGAGACCAACAATTTAAAAGATGCTACACCTGGCAAGAAACGAGCGGTGTTCCTGACTCATTGCAGCTCTGCCATTTTCAAAATGGCTAAAGCACTACCAAAACCGGCGGAAGTGAAGACCATGGATTGGGAGACCCTCGCCCAAATCCTCCGGGCCCATTACGCACCCGCAGTACCTATACTGATACGAATTTTACCAGAGAGACCAACAGAAGGACGAGAGCGTTGGAAATTTCATAGCTGACCTCCAGAACCTGGGAGGCCTTTGTGGTTTTGCAAACTGAGAGGAAGCCCTAAGAGACCACATAGTTGTGGGATTAAATGCACCACATGTGCAGAGTAAGCTGATGGCAAAAGGAGACATCAGCCTTACAGATGTCATCGCCGACGCTACTGCCACAGAAGCAACCAGGAAGTCAGCCCTCAAATGCGCCAAGCGAACGCACCGCTTCGCTAACTTGCCGAGATCCCACTCGCCACTGAGAAGCACGCTACCACTACCCACCACAAAGACCTCGAGTCATCCTCAGACAGTGATGAAGAGGAGGTCACCCGGCTCCACTCGGAACGAGGGCAAAGGAACCAGAGACGTCCACGCCAATGTGCTAGTTGTGGGGCAAGCCACCCACGATCGGACTGCAAATTCCTCGACGCATTCTGCCGTACCTGCGGAAAAAGAGGCCACATCGCAAAGGTCTGCAGAAGCAGACGAGAGTCCAGTTCTAACCGAAGGGAGAACAACCTCTGTCGGGAGATAGGCAAACCTCCTGAGAACCGGGACCGTCTGAACCACCAATGGAACAACCACTACCACTGCAGAAACCAAGAACCTGCCTCTTCAATGAGATGAGAAGAGGCCCACCAAACCACTATTATCGGCCACGCTTCATCGTTCGATGCAAGAAAGATCCGCGTAAGGATTACTATTGAGAATCGTCCATGCATGATGGAAGTCGATTCGGGATCATCCCTATCGATGGTATCCTGGAAAACCCTCAAACAGCTGATCCATGCCATCAGCCGCCAGGACCTCAGCATGCAACGAATCATCCTGAAAGACTACCAGGAAAACATAATTCCAGTTGTCGGTTCCAGCCACATCAAAGTATCCTTTAAGGACCACACAGCGACGCTTCCCCTGACTGTCATCGATCGTGACCGACCCAGCTTGTTAGGGTTAAGGTTACAGTGGTTTGCCCCACTCAGGATTGAACTAGCCGGCATACACCAAAACAGAAACAACGACTGGGAAGAGGCTCTCATCCAGGAATTCCAGGACGTGTTCACAGGAACATTAGGCAAGTACAAGGGGACCCCATATCATTTAATTTCAGCCCTGATGTAGCTCCCATTCGGCTTAAGCCTCATTGGGTACCTTTTGCCTTAAAACCGAAGATCGACGAGCAGCTAGATAAACTGACAGCCCAGGGCATATTGGAACCGATTGACCATGCCCGGTGGGAAACCCCAATAGTAACGCCCATGAAGCCAGATGGTTCGTTAAGAATTTGTGGAGATTACCGGGCCATCCTAAATCATGCTCTTCAACAGAGCGCTTACCCAGTACCGGTGGTTCAACACCTTCTTCATTCCCTGGGTGGCAGAAAAATATTTGCGAAATTGGACTTAGCTCAGGCATACCAGCAACTACCTGTAGACGGAGCAACTGCAGAAGCCCAGACAATAGTTACACATAGAGGCACTTTCAAGTGCAATAGACTCCAATTCAGAGTAAGCGTGGCAC
>BHEV01016833.1:0-16836 GCA_004319985.1 Emydocephalus ijimae | reverse complement strand
ATAGATAGATAGATAGATAGATAGATAGATAGATAGATAGATAGATAGATAGATATGACGTAAATGTGGACAAATATAATGGAGAAACAACTAACGTTGATTTATTTGACATCCCTGCTGCAAATTGCAGTAAAGATGGAAACTGATGCTTATTTATTTGTTTTCTTGTGAGTTAATGATCAATAATGAATTATTTCCATAGACACATAACTAAAGATTTACACATTTTCACATTTAACATAATGACAATTCTCTAAATATTTACAGTATTAAAAACACACTAATGTAGCCCTTCCTTCCTTCCTTCCTTCCTTCCTTCCTTCCTTCCTTCCTTCCTTCCTTCCTTCCTTCCTTCCTTCCTTCCTTCCTTCTTTCCTTCCTGTAGAGAAACTGGAAGTTTTTGCAACTGAATTCAATTGTTATAATGCATGGTTCTTTATTTTGTCTGCACTGTATAAAATGAACCAGATTTAATCAACAGAACCATCACATCTCAAAATAATCATGCTGGCTCCCATCCCAAAACTAAATCTATCCGATTTACTATTGAACCCTCCAGCTTCTGAATGTCAAAGGGAAGAAGAAGAAAAAGAAAGAAACTGAGAAATACTTTCAGCGATGGTAATTGGTGTCACCCCAGTCTTTTGATATGCCCCAAACCCTGTCAAATGTTAATTCAAATAACCTCTGGAACATCTGCAAAACAAAACCCTTCCCATTGCAATCATCAATTTCTTGCATGCACAACACTGTCCCACAAAAGTTCTCCTCGTCTGCTGAGTCAGCTTTGCTAAAGCTAATGAATTTCTAGATATGAGAAGCTTTGTGGGAATTACCAGCGCCAAATTCCGATACAAAGAACCTGAGATCAGGTGAGATCTATTACAAATGAATGCATAATGTCAATTCCATCTTCACTGAGAAATAATTTGTTCTCTGTTATCCCAAAGGTTCTTTTTCAAGAGGCAACTGACCATTACTGAACCTAAATTGAACTGTAAATTGTGATTGGCATGCACAAATGAGCAGCTCAATTCATGTGAGCAATGGGCCAGTGTGAATGCACATGCACACACAGCGCAACCCCAGCACGTGTGTACCAGCTGGCCACTTACATAAGTCAAGCTATGCACATGCCTGCATGTAGTGCCAGCCCATTGCTTGGTAGTGGGCTCTGGGACAGGGATTGGAGACCTCATTAATAAATAAATATTGAATTGAAAGCTCTGTGGTTGCTCATCCACAATAATTTCTTAGAGCATTGTAATACTATTACTACCTTTGTGCTGGGAACACCAAAATACTTCTGGGTTGACATGATTGAATGATGACTGGGAGATGCCCAGTAGAGGACTCCTTTCATGTCCCCATTAAGTTGTCCACTGAAGTGGTACTTATTTACCTATTCACAGTCCCTGCTTTTGAACTGCTGGGTCAGCAGGAGTTGGAACATGTGATGGGAGCTCACCCCCATCCCATACTTGCCAACATTTTGGAATCCTGAAGAGGTAGATTTTGCGAGGGAGCGAAGCGACCAAGCCCGAGCGCGCTTGCGCGCGAGGGGGGGAGGGTGTGGGAGGGGGGTGAAGACGGAATACGGCGTTTTTGAGGAACGAGTTCCTTGAAATTATCATTTAGTATTCTAATTACTAGCTTATTTTAGGGAATCAACGCACAATGAAGGGAAAATATGACTTCCATTTCATTTTATGGTAGGTTTGCTACAAAATCGGTAGATCAGAAGAGAAAATCGGTAGCCTTTCAAAACCTCTAAAAAGCGGTAGTCTACCGCCCAAAGCGGTAGAGTTGGCAAGTATGCCATCCTGCAGCAAGAAAGGGTCTCAAATGG
This sequence comes from Emydocephalus ijimae, assembly GCA_004319985.1. Classification (NCBI taxonomy): domain Eukaryota; kingdom Metazoa; phylum Chordata; class Lepidosauria; order Squamata; family Elapidae; genus Emydocephalus; species Emydocephalus ijimae. The sequence continues at coordinate 14,987 of BHEV01016833.1, read as the reverse complement.
AAGCCTACCAATTGTCCTAACCTCATGACTCACCGTGCTCCTGATCATTGTAATTAAAATAACTTGATCAAGTAGCCAACCAGCAATTTAGAAAAACATCAAATGATGAAATTAAGAGTGAAGAAAAAAGTTGATGTAAGAAGAAATGACGGCAATGTATGCTTGTTGTTCTCTAAAATACATGATTAAAGGCTTCAATGCAGGGAAGAGTATTAAACATAAAACTAATGGCATCTCCTCTAATGATGATAGCTAGGATGAAACACATTTGTCACATCACAGTTCCAAGGATCTTCCTGAATTCTTACTGAGAAGGAAAACAGATATTGCTTCTCATTTCAGTTTTGCTTCACGCATGCAATTAAGAGGAAAAGAAGGGATAGTTTACATGGGAAAGCTATCTGTCACCTGTAAAAATTGTGATTCAAAGTTCCACATACTGATTTGTAATTGAACTAATTCACACAATCTATAAACACTTCTCAAGTCTGTGTTAATTAATGGTGGAAGAAAGCTGTGATGTCTCTTCCCCCTTTTTTTTTATCATGGAGAAAAGCAACCAGCAGGCATCTTACCTTCATCTTTACGTGTTTTAAGGGGCAATGTCAGACATAAAGAGTTTTGGAGCATGGAAGCATAATAAACAAGGAACCCTCTCTAAGCATGGGTTTCAAGGGTGAAGCCTTTCAGATCTAGAAATAAAATACTTCACAATTTGAGCCATCTGTCTGATGATGGAAAACAAAAAGCTGCTGATACTTCTTTCAAAGCAATTAAGCTTTATCAAGGTATAACCTGTCCATCCCAGATGTCATGAAAACCTTGCATTTTGTTACAAAATAGTTCAACAAAATGGAACATCTCTTTTTGTGTGTGTGCAAATGTGTCTCTGTTGCTAAATTCAGTCAACCGTGACAAATAAGGAGAAATTCTGTTGTGAATCAATAAATGCTTAATAAAGATCATTAAGAGCTTGAAGTAAAGTGCAGGGTTCTGGCCCTGCACTTCTGATTGGCTGATAATAGCGACATCAGATTGGTCCGTTCAGGAGAATCTGATTGGCTATTAACAAGCCTCTCCCATTGGTTAATGGAGCTAGAGCTCCCTGTGTTTTCATTGGTTAAATAAGTTAAGAGTTGCCTATATAAAGGGGCCCATCGTGGCCATTGAGCTGAGCTGTTTTCACATGTAAATAAAGAGTTGAAGTTCACTGTTTCACTGGCTCGTCTCCATCCTTGCACCCATGCACAGAACTTAACAAATTCTGGGGAATATTATAAGGATAAAACAAGTGTAATGAAGGCTCCTCATTGCCTATTAGACTAACTGAATTATTGCACCCCAATTTTAGAAACATTCAGGCCTTTGCTTCCTGGCTTCCTGTCATGGAGTGGGACTCACGATTGAGACAAAGATAGAATAAAATTGTGGGGTCCTTGCTGCTCTTTGAGTTTGGTTGTTTTCTTGCAAATGTTCCATGACCCAAATAAGTAACATCCGCAGTGCTAGAAGAGAATGGGGGCTCTGCTATGTTTATATAAAAGTGCCTTATCCTGATGGGGTTGGTGGAAGTGTTCTTAGTGGTTCTTTGGTTAGGTTGTTGTTCACTCATTTGGTAGATCCTTCATTGGGGTTCTGCTTACCAGTTGATGTTGATCTCTCCTTAGCTGACTGCTGATGGCTGGTCAGGAGCTTATTTTGATCTTTTAGCTTTTAGCTTTTTTCCCAATCCTATGGTGATGATGTTTATGCAGGAGTGGGCTTCCAAAAATTTAGCAACTGGTTCTCTGCCCAGTTCCTGGGAGGAGGGGGGGGCGTGGCCATGGTGGGCATGGCTTAGTCAGCCTCCTTCACCATGGCAGGTGGACAATTTCCCCCCTCCCCAGGCTCTGGAAGCTTTCCTCAAGCCTCCAGAAGACCCATTTCCCCCTCCGCAGGTTCCGGAGGCCCTCTGGAGGCTGGAAAGAGTCCTCTGGAAGCAGGCCCATTTCTGACCTCCAGAAAGCCTCCGGAACTGGAGTTCCAGAAGGCCAGAAACAGTCCTGTTTCCAGCCTTTCAGAACTTCCAGGAAGCCCATTTTCCCCCTCCAGAAGCCCTCTGGAGTCTGGAAACAGGTCCGTTTCTGGTCTTCTGGAACTCGTTCCGGAGGCTTTCTGGAGGTCAGAAATGGGCCTGCTTCCAGCCTTCCAGAGCCTCCTGGAGGCCCATTTTTTGCACTCCCTGAGCCTCCGCCTGGGCCTGGCACTTACCTGGGATCCAAAACAGGCCACATGGAGACTCCTAAAAGGGGAGGGGTGAGAGGGGACGGCCAGTCATTGCAACTACCCATGTGGTAAACCAGATGTAAAACTAACATTTGGTTCACTCAAAATGACGTGAACTGGTAGCAGCCCACCTCTGTGTTTATGTCTATGTGCCTGTTGGTCGCATATTTGTCTTAGTATTGTGATTTTTGGAATTGTCTAATGTTTTTAGCTTGATCTAGGATCCTCACTGTCTTTCCACCAAATTCATGATGTAGTTTATCAATGTGTCAAGAACCACACAGTTCAATCCTGAGCTACAAATATTCTCTTCTCTTGGTACAACATTTCTAACTACAGGAACAACATGTCATTTTGGAAATGGAGGCCATTGTACAAGTAAATAAGCTTTCAAGATTTCCAGAAGTCCAGGTTGACACTCGTTGCTAATCACGGGAGCCATATCCTTTGGGGCCTCTATATGCAAAGAGACAGTTCCATCCATCAAGTGATGTTTTTTTTTTTTTCCAAGGAGCAGAAGTTTCCAGTTCAGCTCTCAGATTCCAGAGGAAAACCTCTCTATATTAATAACCTAGCCTTCACTGGAATAGACAAACAGGAAGCAGATAAAGATACATAGAGGGATCATAGCAATGTATCAACTCTGTGATGAAAGACAATATGCTATTTTACATATAGCCTGTGTTCAGTTTCCAATTTCAAGAATGGGCGTTGGAATAATTACCTGAGAACACCCTTTCTATCCATGCTGCAAGAGAGTCCAGGATGGGTTAGACTCCTCCCTTGAGTTTGTATCTATTGTTTGCTCTTGTGTTGTTATGGTTAAAGCTGAAGTATTCATTGACAGGTAGGACATTGCAATGTATGATTTTATATATTATACTTAGATCAGACCGAAGGCAGTGTAGTTCTAGGTTTTCTAGGTCTAGAATTTCGAGTCTGGTGGCATAAGGTATTCTACAACGAGTGGAGGAGTGGAGAATTCTTCTTGTGAAATATTTCTGGACTTTCTCAACTGTCTTAATATCAGATACATAATGTGGGTTCCAGACTGATGAGCTGTAGTCGAGTCTTGGTCTAGCAAATGTTTTGTATGCTCTAGTTCATAGTGTAATATTACCAGAGAAAAAGCCAGGAATAAAATTAGGTTAACAACTCTTAATGCCTTTTTAGCTAGGTAGTTACAGTGGACTCTAGCACTCAGATCATTAAAAATGATTACTCCAAGATCCTTGACAGAGTTTGGATCATCAACAAGGTCTTGACTATTCAGTGTGTATTTTATTTTCTGATTTTATTTTTATTTTTTTTTGCTAACATGCAAGACACAGCATTTATTTGTTGAGATTTGAAGTTGCCATTTGTTTGACCATTCTGACACATAGTCGAGGTCTTTTTGAAGGGTAGCAGTATTGTCTATGGTGTTGAATAGCTTTACATCGTGAGCAAAGAGAATGCAGTTGCTCTTAAGATGACACAGAGGTCATTTATGTAGAGTATGAAGAGAGTTGGTCCTAGAACACTGCCTTGGGAGACACCACTGTTGACAGGTACAGAACTTGATAGGACGCTCCCAATTTTGACCATTTGTTGTCTGTTTGATAGGAATGCTTCTATCAAGTTATGCAGGTGAGGAGAGAAACCATAATATTTTAGTTTTAGGAGTAGTTTGTCATGTACCACTGAATCAAAGGCTTTACAGAAGTCTACGTAGATTACATCTATTGCTTTGCCCTGATCGAGTTGTGTAGTCCATATGTTTGAGTGTAAGAGTTTCAGATTGCAGGATAGTTTTTTTTTCTGAAATCAAATTGTTTATTCTAGAGTAGGTTGCTTGTCTCTAAGTGATGGATTAGTTAATAATTGATTCCATGACTTTACAGGTAACGCAGCATAAAGAGATTGGTCTGTAATTTTCAACTAGGCTGGGGTCTCCCTTTTTGAAGATGGGGATGACTGTGGCTTGTGACCATAGTTTTGACAAGGAGCTGGTCCTGAAAGATTTTTCAAAGATTATGCTTAGAGGTTCGGCTATGACAGTGGGTAGCTTTTTTTAAGAAGTAGGCACATATTCTGTCTGGTCCAATAGATAGAGATGGTTTTAAATTGTGCAGTGCTTTTTCAACAATGTCTTCTGTAAAATCGATATGTATTAGATCATTGTAGTTGTCTGTGGTTTGATTAGGAAATACTGGGCATGATCCATTTCTGTTTATAAATAGTGAGCCAAAGAATGTGTTAAAGAGGTTGGCTTTAATAGTGCCATTGTTGCAGTCTTTACCATTAGGTCCTTTCAGGGGTGGGATGGACCTTGAGTCTTTTAGTTTGTTGTTTACAAAATTGTAGAAAGCGCGGGTGGAATTGGTGCGTAGAAGGTTTTCTTCTTGTTTAATGTGATAATTGGTGCATTCAGTTTTTATCTGGTGGCATAAATGTTGGTATCAGTTTTTGAAGTTGGCAATGTAACCAGATTGATTTTTCTGCCAAAGTGGTTGCTTTTTCTATTGAAGCTTCCTTATTGTTATGGATAATCTGTTTTTTCTGGTTTTTTGAGTTGTTATTGGTACATATAGTTTGATGACTCTTTTGACTTCAAGTAAAAATATGTTGTAATGGTCTTCAACAGTATTGCATCCAGTGAATAGAAACTGCCAATCAAGGGATGAGAGATTGTTGTTTATAAGATCATAGTTGCCTTTTTTAAACTTATAATTGGGAATCACATCATTGTGTTTATTTTTGTGTGGACATATGTTGAGACAAAAATCAATCATGCTGTGGTCACCATTGAAAAAGGGTTCTTTAATTTGTATTCCGTAAATTGAATTCAAACTATTGCAGAAGATGAGATCGAGGCAGTTGTTAAATCAAGTATTGTTGGTTACTACTTGTTCCAGTCCCAGGTTTGTTACAGCATTGTAGAAGGTTGCATGTATGGGATCAATTTTATATTTGTTTAGGGTCCACTTAATGTGAGGTAGATTGAAGTCACCAAGAAAGATAAAAGTGTGTGGGCAGGATGTTGCCCATGTTAGCAGTGAATTTAGTTTGTTTAAATGTTCGATGTCATAATCAAGGGCTCTGTAACATAGTAAGAATTGAAATGTGATATTTAAGGACACTTCACAGATGAGGGTTATCAGTTATCCTCCTCTAAGTGTAATAAACTCAATCAAGGAACACACACATTGGCAAGACTGAGCTCTTGGGATAGTTCTGGTAACCACAGCTGTCAGCAAATACATAAATAAATAAAGAAGAGTAGAATAGAAGGATGAACAAAACCATGAATGTGTGGTCTCTGTGGTTGAACAGATTTGCAGTTCTAACTTATGATTTTTTCAGTTAAGCAAGGTATAGCAAGGAAGTACCACACACACACAATTTTAATACAAACTCAGGTGAGTGTTTCATTTCAAAGTCAGCCTTCCTCCATTGGTGTCTAAATCCTTATCACATTTCTTTGGCTTGTAAGTATGTTACCCTTGTCTGATGATTGAAGGAAGGAAGAATGGATAATTAAAGCAAATGGTTAGTAAGCATATCAACATTTGTTTATATTAAAAAGTGCTTTCTCTTTCTGTTTGATAGACTCATCCCATCCCATGTTTCTACTAAGAATACAAACAGCTTTAAAAAAAATCCACAGGGACTTTATTAAAAACACCTTCATTTTTCTCCATCTATGTTAATATAAATGACTTGCTTTGTGGGTTTCTGTTCTATTTCCTAGCAACCAATAGATCACCTGTCAGAGCAATGATGGAAACTATTTTAGTGGCTTTCATTTATGCTCTATTTCCAGCCAGGGTTCAGGCATGGGCATGAGACTTAGAAAGCCTTGGTTCCACTTTGGTATGATTATTCTTAAGACCTGGATGGTACACTTCTCTTAGTGCTTTGTGAGGATTTTGTTGTACTATCAACCATTGTATCATGGGCTTTTTTGGGAGGGGAGAATGGAACACGCATTCTTAACTAAATTTTCATTGAATTATAATTGTGCCCACCATGGTAAAAGAGATAGATTACAGTCAGTGCTATTCAGAGGTGGTATATTCAGCAGGTTCTGGCCAGTTCTGGAGAACCAGTAGCAGAAATTTTGAGTAGTTTTGAGAATCGGCAAATACCACCTCTGACTGGCCCTGCCCCCATCTATTCTCTGCCTCTGAGTCCCAGCTGATTGGCTGGGTCTTCTTTTGTTGCACTTCACAGGAGAATGGAGCTGAAAAGCAGGCTAGTGGGGTGGGGAGGAAATGGGATTTTGCAGTAACCTTCTCCCAGGAGTGGGGAGAGAATGGGGATTTTACAGTATCCTTCCTCTGTCACGCCCACCAAGCCACACCACACCCACCAAGCCACACCTACAGAACCAGTAGTAAAAAAAATTGAATCCCACCACTGGTGCTATTACTGTTCTTACTTGAGGGTTGCAGTGATAGCAGGAGGTAACTTAGGTCTGGAATTGTGCAGCTGGTGGTCCTTTTCAGAGTGGTTCCTTGCCACTTTCTAATTTTGCAGCCTTCTCTCAACAGAGATGCCCACTTGGCATGAATAGCTGACCCCATTACAGAGAATTGGAAGGAATTGGGCATGGTTAGTCTAGTGAAAAGAAGGACCAGGGGAAAGATGACAACAATGTTCTAATATTTGAAGGGCTGCCACAAAGAACAAGGGATCAACCTATTTTCCAAAGCACTTGAAGGCAAGACAAGAAACAACAGATGAAAACTAATCAAAAAGAAAGCCAACCTAGAACTAAGGAGAAATTTCCTGACAGTGAGAATAATCAACTTGTGGAACAGCTGCTCCATCACTGGAGGCTTTTAAGAAAAGAGTGTACAGCCACATGTCTGAAATGATACAGGGTCTCTGGTTTGAACAGGAAGTTGGACTAGAAGACCTCCAAGATCCTTCCAACTTTGATATTCTATGTTCCAGAAAGCCCAGTACCACAACTCTCTCTCCCACCCATAGCACAGCAATCCCTTTTTAACAATTTTTGTAGCACACCACTGCATATACTTTTTCTTGATGGTGATAATTTGCATGGAACTAAGCCAATTGTAGAATTGGGGTGGGGTGGATAAGTCAGCACCAAGATTTACCATTTCCTTGAAAATCTGGACAATACCTATCTTCTTAGACGTCTGTTGAACCTTATTAGACTAAATTACAGGTCTTAGAAGGAAAAAAAAATCTTATTTTGTCTATGTTCTCTTTTCTACTAGGAGGATTATTCAGAAAAAAAAAAAAAACACCTAGGCTGTACAAATTGCATCCGCAGTAAAACCCTTTAAGATCAAAATGAAAGTGATGATGAAGTGCAAAGTAAATCTTTTAATCAAATGGCTGTTTCAAGAAAATTGACCTAAATGATATTTTAGCCTGAAGTGCAAAAGAGCACTATTAAGAAAATGTGTATTTCTGGACTTCTAACTACTGCACAGTATTTTTACACACACACACACACACACACACACACACACACACACTGTCATCGGGCAAGTTTTTGGGGAGAGAAATTAGGAGGAAGATTGTTTGGAAAGTGAAACAGTATTTGTTGTGTGAGCAAGAAGGAGACAGCAAGGAGCCTGGGTGTGGCTTAGCTCAACTGTTCTGTACTAAAGCTGCTTGCTGCTGTGGATCTAAAACTGAAACTCCTCTCCTTTGCTTGTGTTTTGCATTTGGAACATATTTCTTTTCAGGTGGGGAGGGGGAGTAGAACTCCTTAGCATCAATAATAATATACAAAATACTAATGCTCTGATGGTTATTGTGAAAAACCCTCTATTAGCGAGCACCTAGAAGCCCAGAGGAACTTATGTGACAAATTTCAAGTTTGTAGGTTTAATGGTTCAAGATATTTTGTGATGATGCATGATAGTAAGTCTAATACAACTACATTGAACTATACACCTAAATATGAAAGGTGAGAAAGGAAGATGAAATGAAGTAGAAGAGGCGAACTGTCCTATAATTTATATATAAAAAATAATGGCTGGATGCCATTGCCAAGTGGCTACATTTTGTAATTTCGAAGAATGTCTAAGAGCTTTTGCCCCTGAATGCAATTCCAGCACAAGCAAGTCAGAGAGAAGTTTAATCTCCTGTTCTTTTCAGGAAGAGCTGAGCAGCCAAGGGACCTCTTTAAAAGCAGTGACACATTTGTGTCAGTCAGAATGCTTAACAGGGCCACTGTCATCAGTTTGTCTATTAGGAAAGGGAATTGCAATGGCCAAAGTAGAGTCAGAGTGCAGGAGGAGAATAGCAGAGGCTGGTGCCTTGCTTCTCCAGCAAAAGAGAACATTTCCCATGGTTGCTGAGCACCAAAAAGAACATTCAACCACTCCTCCTCCATCAGATGACAAACGATGGCTTGAGAAAGGACAGTAGGATAACATTTGTGACTAACCCCTGGGATGGAAATGGGATTTGTTTTCCCCTTGTATTTTTCATTAGGAACGATCCATTCTGTTAAGTTCTGCGCATGGGTGCAAGGAGCGGAGACGAGGCAGTGAACAGTGAACTTCAACTCTTTATTAAGCATACTGAAAAGAGCAATCACCTAGGGCAGCAGCAGCCCGTTTATAGGGTTGGCTGCTGTCCTATTACCCAATGAAAAACATGGAAGTGTTAAACCCTTGAACCAATGAGAGTTGGCCCGTTAACAGCCAATCAAATTTCCCCGAAAGGACCAATCCGATGTTGCTATTATCGGCCAATCAGAAGTGCAGGATTAGAACCCTGCTTTTTACTTAAGGTTGTTAAAACTTTATTAAATGCCTTTATTAGTTCATAACACCCCTTCCCCCTAGGTTCTGTTTGAGGGGTGCGGTGACATAATCCCATAGAAATGCAGGTTGTTTCAACTGTCTATTAGATTTGCGCTGTCCCACCTGTTCCTGTCTGTAGTCCGGTTTAGGTGGAACGTTTTTTGATTTATCTGGTACAGGCGGTTCCGCATCCTCACAGGACGACTCGGTGCCACTGATTCTGTCGTTGTTGTACTCCGGTCTCTGCGGGCTCACCTCTGTTAAGGTATTTCTCTGTGGCGAGGCAGCCCCCATTCCTGATTCTTCTTCAGGTAACGCGCCGGGCTGCTGACTTCCTTCGGTTTTGTCATCCAGCATCTCAAATTCGATTCCCTCGACATCCCCTCCCCCCTCAGTTGGAGGGTCACAGGAGTCGTGGGAACTGGGTTGCAACCGAGAGCGAAGCTGATCTGTATGGCGTTTCCATATTTTCCCATCCCTTGTTTGTAAGTGGTACGATCTGGGTTTGGGTTACGGTTGCTTTGACCCACAACGGTTTGCCAGAAAGATTTTTAGCGAAGACTAAGTCGCCTTCCTTGAATTTGCAGCACTTTCCGCTAGATCCACAGGGTTTCTCTGGTGTGTAAGCCAGGTAAGCTGGGTGGAGGTGGTCGAGGTGGGAGCGAAGCCTGCGTCCCATCAACAGTTCAGCTGGCATTTTGTTGGTTATGCTGTGCGGGGTGATGTGTTGGAGTAGGAGTATTCTGTTCAGTTTGTCGTCAATGTCCCCATGGTCCATCTTGTGGAGAGTTTTTTTAAGAAATTGGACCATGCGCTCGGCCCTTCCATTGGCCGCAGGGTGTGTCGGCGAGGTTAGCGCATGGAGGATGCCCCGGTCTGCTAAGTATTGTTCGAACGCCAGGGCTGTGAACTGGGGTCCATTATCGGACACTAAAACATCTGGCAGTCCATGTGTTGCAAATAGTTTATTTAATTTGCGGATGACTGAATCGGTTGTAGTAGTCTTCATCTTGTGGATTTCGAGCCAGTTGGAATAGGCATCCACTGTTAGGAGGAACATATGTCCCTTAGTAGGTCCCGCAAAGTCAATGTGGATGCGGGACCACAGCTCCTGGGGGGTTTCCCACTCCATTGGAGTTGCTCTAGGTGGGGCACTGCTGACTTCTTGGCACTTGAGACAAGTCTTCACCCAGGCTTCGATCTGCTTATCGATGCCTGGCCACCACGCGTAGCTTCGTGCGAGCGCTTTCATACGCATGATGCTGGGATGACTGTCATGCAATGCTTTCAAAACTGTTCGTTGTAACTGCTCTGGGACGACAACTCTGTCTCCCCATAGGATGCAGCCTTTCTGCGAGAAAAGTTCTGTTTGCCGGTTTCTGAAAGGGGTGAAGTCGTCAGGGGTTTGTTCTACTGGCCATCCTCGTTCGACCCAGCTGAGAACTCGCGCCAGGACAGGATCTCATTTCATTTCGATAGTGATGTCTCTGGCTGTTAGTTGCGGTGAATGTAGGGTTTCAATCTGGAGTGTCATGAGGGTTGGAGCTGGGTCGTCGACGGTTTCCAGAAGTGGGGCATGGCTCAATGCATCAGCGTGGGGAATGGCTTTCCCTGGGCGGTGTTGCAATTTATAATTGTACGCAGCTAAGGACTCCGACCAACGAGTCATTCCAGGTGACAATATATAGGGGGTTGGCTTGTCTCCCGCTATAATCCCCAGCAAAGGCTTGTGATCGGTAATAATAGTAAAAGCTCATCCATACACATATTCATGAAACCATTTCACAGCAGATACAACAGCAAGAGCCTCTTTGTCAATTTGGCTATAGTTGCGTTCAGTTCTCTCCTTTCCATTGGTCCCTCTGATAAAACTCACGTCTTCGGACAAGCGTTGGTGTGGCGAGTGCATAGTGGGCCTGTAGAAGAGGCGCGAGGATGTCCCAGTCCATGGATTTCACCTCAGCTGGTTTCGCTAGTGCCTTGGCCATCTTAAAGACGGCAGGCCCGCAATGGGTCAGGAACACTGCTCGCTTTTTTCCCGTAGTTGCGTCTTTCAAGTTGTTGGTCTCCAGAAACATCTGGAACCGGTCCATGTACGAGTCCCAGTCTTCTTGTGCCGGGTCAAATGGAGCGGGTGGTATAGCGCCACCGGACATGTTTTCCGTTGTCGATGTGCCTTCAGCCACATGCTCTGTTTGGTGCTCTGTGAGTGTTCAATCAGCTCAGATATCTCTGCATCCCACCCTCGTCGCCAGTGTTAAGTTCTGTGCATGGGTGCAAGGAGTGGAGACGAGGCAGTGAACAATGAAATTCAACTCTTTAGTAAGCATACTGAACAGAGCAATCACCTAGGGCAGCAGCAGCCCTTTTATGGGGTTGGCGGCTGTCCTATTAGCCAATGAAAAACATGGAAGTGTTAAACCCTTGAACCAATGAGAGTTGGCCCATTAACAGCCAATCAGATTTCCCCGAAAGGACCAATCCGATGTCGCTATTATCGGCCAATCAGAAGTGCAGGATTAGAACCCTGCTTTTTACTTAAGGTTGTTAAAACTTTATTAAACGCCTTTATTAGTTCATAACACATTTCCTGGATTTCATCCCAGACATTTTCAACTGGGCATTATTGTTCTTTTTGATGTGGTCATTTGTTGTTGTTGTTGTTTTACACAGCAATTTGATGCCATCTGAACTGATACCCTGCCCCCCCCCTTTTTTTTTTTTCTCTTTCTCTCTCTCTCCACAAAATGAAATTTTTATTAGGGAAGAAAAATTATCCTCAGAAGTATCAAGGGACCGAGGCTGATGAATTATCCCAAGAAGTGCCCAGGATAATCCAGAAAGCTATTTTTGTGTTGGTGAAAGAAAAGAAAACATGTTATTCTGAAACAGGCCACAGATACAGGCAACTTTCCAGGACTTTAGGCTGCCCTTCACCATAATCACTAATCCTTAGGGATTTGGCAGTTTGTAAATGTGATTAATACACAAATATAAAGATTCCTTGGAGAAAGTAATAGGAATCATGCTTATATTACCTCCTACAATTCACAGTCAAGGCCACAATATTTCATTGACACAGTCAGACATCTTATTTTTAGACCCTACTTTGCAGTGACACAACCGAGTAGATATTTCTCTGTGCTCCTCAAATGCCTGATACTATCAGATGAAGAAAGACAACACCAGATGTCTGTGGACATCCGGTTACTTCCATATAAATATTTTAAAGAGATTGATAGGCTTTTGGTCATGTTTCTACAGAAAGACCAAATTCATATGATTTCTCATTTAATCCTCCAGTTCTCATATGATACAACAAGACTCAATTTACCTAATTTTAAAGCATGTCACTACAGAAAGATTATGAACACAGCTCACTCCTACTGGTGCATGCCAACCTTCCTCATTTATCAGTCCAAAGACTTACATCCAGGAAGCCCTCACTGGCACTTGCACAACATCTGCCTGACAACTTTAGCATCAACTCCCAATGGAAGGCCAAATGGGTTGCTGAACACCCAGACATAGAAAAACATAAATGAACCCACAAGAAAAGGAGTCAAGATTTTAACTACCACATCAACCATGGACAATCTTGAATAGGATTCACACTTCATATGGTGTCTGCTGGAATTCTTGTATAAATGGGGCATGGTGTCCTCTCTTCAGTGTGACTTCAGGATCCCATGTCCCACTTCAATGGATAGAGGCTTAGACATTGGTATTTGAACTTAGATTTTTTTTGACATTTATATTTTATTGTGTTTACTAATCTAGGTGAAATATAGTGATGACTGGACTTTCTGTTTTTTCTTGAAAGACATTTTGCTTCTCATCCAAGAAGCTTCTTCAACTCTGGATATATATTGGGATTAATATATATTAAACAACAACAACAACAACAATAATTTGTGATACATTTCCTTTGTGGAAACACTTGAAATAGAAAACTAATTGGGAGCTCTCAAATCCTGGCAAATCCTTAGTTGCAGATGTTATTTTCAGAGGTGAGTAGGTGTATGGAACAGAGAATAAAAATTTGGTCTCAGTTTTGACTAAATAGTGATTTGGAATAATGCAATAGCATTTTAGAAAAGAACATTGGAAAGTCGGGGGGGGGGGAGTCAGTCAACTAATTATTAGTCCTAAAGCCTAAGAGAAGTTGCCAATTTAACAAAACCACACAATAACAATCTCCCTCAACACCCAAAGCAGTAAAACAGGAAAGAACATGATCAGAAATAATATATGTAGAATAAGCTTCTTTCCCCCCTCAACACCCAAAGCAGTAAAACAGGAAGTAAAGAACATGATCAGAAATAATATATGTAGAATAAGTTTTTTTTCCCTTTCCTTTGTTTAATTTGGATGCTTTAACAGCTTCTCTGAATGGATTGGAACATATTTTTAAGGAGGCTAAATAGAAAATCCAATATTATCAACAAATAATGCCAAAAAAGATTTTGATAATGTGCAAGAGATCTTAGAGAGAGAATTGTATTGTATATGCATTCTATTAATACTATTAATATAAGACATTTGTACTTGTCATTTACTTTGTTATTTTTAAAGCTACAGGAGCATATTTATTGATCACCAGAGACTAATTCTGTCTAGATTTATTTCGATACGGATGCACTCAACATTTGTTAGAGAAAAAAAATTGTGTTTAAATACTTGCTTAACTGTAAAAAACTATCCAGGAGCCTCTATTTATCCCTATTCCAAAGCCCAGGAAATAAAATCACTGAATGATTTTATTTATTTATTACATTTATGTACTGTTGCTTATACAATGGCATCATATCAAAATGATTTACAGCAACATCACCAATGTACAATAATAGAAATAACAAATTTGGACAGTGTAGAAGAAGATGCACCAGGGAACTAAAATAATATAAAATTATTTTCTCAACAAGAAGGATGGGGGATGGAGGCCTTTAAAAGTGTCTAGACTGAACACTCAGAAATATCCTTTGAATTCCACAACAGAAAAATGTTCCACAATAGAAGAAGCTTTAGTGGGTACTGTGAATGACAAACAAAATATCCCCTGAATATATTTCTAACTTCCCTTTTAATTTCAGCTATACATGCACACCTAAAATAATAATCCAATAGCAGACAACACAGAGAGGGTGAGAGGGCAGGAAGGAATAGAGAGGATGGATGGATGGATGGATGGATGGATGGAAGGAAGGGAGGAAGGAAGGAAGGAAGGAAGGAAGGAAGGAAGGAAGGAAGGAAGGAAGGAAGCAACAAAGCAAGTGAAGAAGGAAGGAAGGAACTCTCTCAAATTTCAAATTCTGTCATTCAGCTGGTTATAATTTGTGATTTTATATGATGTTTTTTATGAAACATCTATAAAATCCCCATAGTTACCTCAGGAAATATAAAAAATACAGGTAACAAATGAATAAAAACAAAATGAGTGACTAATCAGGGAGAAACATGTTAGGAACTTTGTGATATTTCCCCCGAAAAAATCATAATAATATTATGTAGTAGGTGGGAAAATGGACATCTTGTTGACATGTTCCTCTGGAAACCAATCATAAGTGAGTTTGTTGAATTTTGTCCCTAGTCCTCTCTTGAAAAAGTCTAGGGTTTAATGGGAGGTTCTTCCTATGTATAAATCCATATCAACACACTTCTGTTTTTTTCTTTAAAAAAAAAAACATNAGCCGCGCCGATTGGCCCGTTTGAAGTCTCCCGCGATTGGTTCAATCCAAGAGCGGGAGACTTGGATCGCTGCCATTGGCCGCGGCCGCCGCAGCGAAAAGGATAAAAGCTGCGGGCTTTTCCTTTTCACCGGTTCGGTTCACAATGGTTAAATAAAGAGCTTGAAACGTAGTCACTGACTCCTGGCGTCTGTTTGCGGACACGACACTGGCGACGAGGATGGGATACCGACCCTGAACCGAACCCCGTGTCCATCAA
>BHEV01016831.1:6696-30432 GCA_004319985.1 Emydocephalus ijimae | reverse complement strand
TTTTCGCTGTGCGTTTTGCATTTGGGTGCAATCTCGCTGAGGTAGATCGTTGTTTGGCGAAAGGGGTGCCTCTGGTTCAGAGTTCGTGTTTCCGTTGTCACCAATATCTTTGGCAACTCCCTGAGGTGAACTTATTCCCATCCCTGGTTCCAGTTCCCGTGTCTCTGTTTCTCTACCGTTCCCTTCGAAGGGGTTTTCTTCTAGTTGAAATTCATCTTCTTCTGTATCTCCCCCCCCCTCAGTTTGGTCACAAGGGAGTTTGGAATTGCCTGACTGGGGCCATGATCGTAATTGATCAATATGGTGCTTCCATAGTCTGTCATCAGGGCACTCTACAAGGTAGGATCTTGGGCCGGTTACATGGATTACTGTCGCTTCTACCCACAGCGGATCACCCGATAGGTTTTTAGTGTACACCAAATCGCCTATCTGGAACGTACGGCATCGGCCGCTGGATCCGAGTGGTTTTTCCAGTTCGTAAGCTGGGTGTAACCAGTCGAGGTGGGAGCGGAGCTTCCATCCCATTAGCAGCTCGGCGGGAGTTTTGTTGGTGACGCTGTGAGGTGTGATGTGCTGTAGAAAAAGGATTCGGTTGATTTTCTCATCGATGTTGTCGTAGTCTAATTTCTGTAAAGTTTTCTTAATGAATTGGACCATGCACTCAGCCCTACCGTTGGCCGCAGGGTGTGCAGACGAAGTGAGTGCATGTCAGATACCGTGGTCAGCCAGGTACTGCTCGAAGGACAGCGCAGTAAATTGGGGCCCGTTGTAGGATACCAGAACGTCTGGTAATCCGTGGGTTGCAAACAGTCTTTCCAGTCTCTTGATGACCGCTTCTGTGTTCGTGTTCCTCATACGGTGGATCTCGAGCCAATTTGCGAAGGCGTCGATGGTGAACAAAAAGGTGTGGCCTTTGGTTGGCCCAGCAAAGTCCAGGTGAATACGGGACCAGGGTCCCCGTGGTGTCTCCCATTCGGTTGGGATTGCCTTTGGTGGAGCGTTGCTCACTTCTTGGCATATCTGACAAGCTTTGACCCAAATCTCGATTTGCTTGTCGATGCCCGGCCACCATGCGTAGCTTCATGCGAGGGCTTTCATTCGCACGATGCCGGGGTGGCCATCGTGCAAGGTTCTTAGTACTGCTTGTTGGAGTCGCTCTGGGATAACGACTCTATCACCCCAGATGATACAGCCTTTTTGAGAAAACAACTCTGTTTGTCGAGTTTTGAATGGTGCGAAGTCATCTGATATTTGGTCCAATGGCCATCCGCGTTCCACCCAACTTAGGACTCGCGCTAAGGCGGGGTCATGTCTTGTTTCTCTCGCGATATCACAGGCGGTTAATGGCAGTGTGTGAAGTGTCTCGATCTGCAACGTGGTTACTGCTGGCGCGGGGTTGTCGAGAGTCTCTGGAAGCGGTGCTCGGCTCAATGCATCGGCATGGGGAATGGCTTTCCCCGGGCGGTATTGCAGCCGATAATTATAAGCAGCCAAGAATTCTGACCAGCGAGTCATCCTGGGAGATGATATGTAGGGAGTTGGTTTATCTCCGGCTATTATCCCTAGCAATGGTTTGTGGTCAGTCACGAAAGTAAAAGCCCGGCCATACACGTACTCGTGAAATCTTTTAATGGCAGACACAATCGCGAGGGCTTCTTTATCGATCTGGCTATAATTTCGCTCAGTTTTTGAAAGCATCTTTGAAAAATATGCAACAGGGGCTTCGCTACCATTAGGCAACACGTGGCTCAAAATGGCGCCCACTCCGAAAGGCAAAGCATCACATCNGAATACCCTGACTGTCAATTAAATACCCTAAAAATTCGACACGATCTGTACACAGTTTACACTTATTCTTTTTCACTTTAAGGCCTGCATCTTGGAATTTCTGTAGAACTAATTTTAAACGATCCCGTAAGATTTTTGTAGTAGGTGCAGCAATTAACACATCGTCAAAGTTGAGGACCACACCTTTAACCCCTTGTAGTAGCCTTTCCATAAGGCTCTGAAAAATCCCCGGGGCTACACTGACTCCAAACTGGAGCCGGGTACATTTAAAGGCACCTCGGTGCGTCACAATCGTCTGTGCCTGTGCCGTCTTTTCATCAACTGGTAGTTGCTGATATGCCTGAGCTAAGTCTAGTTTAGTGAAGACTTTTCCGCCCCCCAAGGAATGGAGGAGGTGCTGCACCACCGGCACCGGATATGCGTTTTGCTGTAGGGCGTGGTTCAGGGTGGCCCGGTAGTCCCCACAAATTCTAATCGAACCATCCAGCTTAATTTGTGTTACGATTGGGGTCTCCCAGGGAGAGTGATCGGTTGGCTCTAGCATCCCCTGAGATATTAACTTATCAAACTGTTCCTCGATCTTCGGCTTTAAGGCAAACGGAACTCGACGGGGCTTAAGGCGGATGGGAGCTATTTTTGGATTAAGGCTGAACGATATCGGGGTCCCCTTGTACTCACCTAGTTTTTCTGCGAAGACGTCCCTGAATTCATGGACGAGGTCCTCCTTCCAATAACTGCTGCTGATTCAGTTAATGCCTGCCACTTTAATGCCAAGTGGCACGAACCATTGGAGGCCTAGCAGGCTAGGCCGATCTTTGTCGATCACAGTCAGAGGCAAGTATGCTGTGCGGTTCTTGAATGAGACCCGGACTCGGCTGGATCCAACAACTGGAATTTGATTCCCTTGATAGTCTTTAAGGATAAGTCTTTGGAAACGGAGGTCTTGGCGCCGGAGTGTAGGGATGAGTTGCTTGAGGGTCCTCCAGGAAACCATTGAGAGAGACGATCCCGAGTCGACTTCCATTTGGCAAGGCTGATTTTCGATGGCCACTGTAATTCAGATTTTCTTGGCATCCAAGGAAGAGGCATGACCGATAGTGATAGTTTGTTGAGCCTCTTCTCGCTTCGTGGGGCGATTTAAGGTTCGGTTTCTGTCGGAGTGGTTGACTGGTTCTCACCTTACAGGATGGTTTCCTGTCGATTGGTGATAGTTAGCCCCCTTCGAGGCCTGGCCGGGTCCTTGGAAGCTTCGGCAGACCCGTCCAATATGGCCTCTCTTCCCGCACTCATGGCAGAGCGCGTCGCGGAATTTGCATTCGGACCTGGAATGGTTGGCTCCACAGCCAGCGCAGGGGTGTAGGGACTTCGGGTAGTGGTCCCGATCGGACCGCAGTCGATGTCTGACGACAAAGAGAGGTCCTCGTGGTGGGCCGTCGAAAGCTGTCCTTCTGACTTGGGTGAAATGTCGCTTGTCGGTTGGTGTACCGGACCGCGGTTGCGGCGCAATTGGGCAGCCGACTTCCTGGTTGCTTCTGCTGCAGCAGCATCAGAGATGGCATCGGCAAGGCTGATGTTGCCTTTTGCCATCAGCTTGCTCTGCACGCCTGGTGCATCTAATCCCAGCACTATTCAATCTCTCAAAGCCTCTTCCAGGTCGGCGAACCCGCAGAGGCCTCCCAGGTTTTGGAGGTCTGCGATTAAGTCGGCGACGCTTTCTCCTTTTTGCTGGTTTCCTTGGTAGAACTCGTGCCATCTTATGAGCATTGGCACGGTCGGTGCGTAATGGGCTCTCAGTAGGGGTTCGAGGATGTCCCAGTCCATAGCCTTCTGCGGGTTTGGCTAGTGCTTTAGCCATCTTGAATACGGTTGGTCCACAATGCGTTAGGAATACCGCCCGTTTCTTCCCGGTTGAGGCATCCTTCAAATTGTTAGTTTCTAAGAACATTTGGAAATGATCCATGTAGGACTCCCAGTCCTCTTGCGCTGGGTCGAACGGAGCGGGTGGTATGACGTTGCCGGACATGGTTCCACTGTTGTGCGTTGTCAGTCACGTGCTCAGTTATGTTCTTCTTTGTTCAGTCAGCTCTGACATCTCCACATCCCATCCTTGTCGCCAGTGTTAAGTGTGAAGCATGGGCGAGAAAGAATGGAGACGAGCCGGTGAAACAGTGAACTTCAACTCTTTATTTACATGGTGTGAGAGCTCAAACTGGACAGCTGCTATAGCCTTCCTTATATAGGCAACCCAATAACTATTTCAACCAATAACAATCCAGGAGCGCTAGCTCCGTTAACCAATGCGAATGCCCCGTTAATGGCCAATCAGATTCTCCTGAACGGACCAATCCGATCCTGCCATTAACAGCCTATCAGAAGTTCAGGGCCAGAACCCTGCACTTGACTTCAAGCTCAAGATAAATTTATTTAACATTTATGCATTCACAACACACATGTCACTATTTAGTACCCAACTAAATACCCATGAAGTCCAACAAGTGGGATTTTAGGGTGATAAGGTATTCCCCTTCTGAGAAAATTGTGTCCTGAGATAATTTATCCAGTTGTCATAACCAGTTCAATTTTTAATTATGGCTTGGGATAATATCTATGTCAGGATTCCACAAAATAGATCCATATTAAGCAAAACTCCAGGGCAGGTGGATTCCTCAAAGAATAGTTTTATTGGATATATCCTATTGGCATAGATCAGGTAGAAACTGACTCTGAAGACTTCCTGTGGTTTTCACCTAATTTAAAGTAAAAGTTTGTCACTTGGTCCAATCATGGCACAGTCTGCTTGCTGGGTGACATCACTCCTTCCTCTGACCAGGTGTGAGAATGTCCTTGGCTCTCAAGAGAAAGTATTTTTTTTTGGCTACCAAACCCTAGCTATCTCTATTCCTCCTTCCCTACCCCTCAGCTCCAATGTGGAAACACTGAAGCTGTCAAAAATGGTTTCAGTCAGGTCAGCTTCAAGGTTGACAATCTAAGGGCAAACTAGAAAAATCGTACAATGAATGTTCTATATATACCCTGTTTAAAGCTTCTCCATATTTTTTAAAAAATATTCCTACCAAAAACTGAAGAAGCATAGAGATGTTACTGTGTTTCCCTGAAAAGAAGACCCTGTCTTTGCCACCAAAAAAGGCACCAGGTCTTATTTTTTGGGAAGGTCATCCACTGACTAACTTCACTTGTGCGTGTCGCCCCCGGCCTCCTTTTCACTGTCAGAGGCCTTTGGGAACTTCTTCTTCTGCAGCTGGCAAGGCTTTCCTGAAGGCCTCTGCCACTGATAATAGAGTCAAGATGGATCTTGGGCTCTATTATCAGCTACTGAGGCCTTTAGGAAAGATTTGCTGGCTGCAGAAAAAATGGGCTGGTGAGAAAAATGGGCTGTCAGGGTGTGCGAGACCTGGCTACAACTCTCCAAAGGTAAATAGAAGGGCAGCTCCATCCTCCCATCCCTACCCTGGCCTAATTTTTACCTGTGCACTCTGGAGTGGGCAGGATCTCAATTAGGGATTATTTAGGGGTAGGGCTTATATTGGGTGCACATGTAAAAATCAAGCTAGGACTTACTTTCAGGGTAGGTTGTATTTTCAAGGAAACAGCTAATATGGAAATGGAGAGATTGCATATAATATGAGGGATACATGCAAAACTTTTCAACTAAATCTGTGGCAATACAACTTGTGCATGTGTCTCTTCTGCCAAATGGCAGGTAGGACATCATTACATTTGCTCAAGGGTTTGTCAACTTGGTTATATAATACATCAAGAAACTATCTTCTTCCTTGGTCCTTCTGGGACCCAAATAGTGTTGATGAGAACTTTCCCCTTTGCTGTTATGTTCCTTCTTTTTTTTTCCTTTTCAGATAAAGAAGCATCATACCATGTGATCAAACCATTTTTCTCTCCATTTGCTTTTTTTTTTTTTCACTCAGCAATCCTCTTTCTGAACTGTTTTTAGGCTGAGCGCATAACCAGTGAATGTGCCTATCTCTGCATGATAATGATGGATTGTAAAATCAATAGACTTGACATGCTAAATTTCTCTCTCTACACCAAGAAGAGACAATTGCTCTTACAAAACAAAACAAAAATCTCACAAGGGATTAAATGGCTCTGTTAGCTCCTTTCCAAGTCCCTGGATACATGTTAAAGTGGACTGAATGAGACAACCAATGTGCAAGCAGGGATAGTGTCCTAGCTTGTTAGGATACAGGTAAAAAGAGATCTTAAACCCAAGCTAAAACCTGAAACTGTAATGCCGTAGGACATCTAAACAGACAAATTAAACTTTGGAGTACTTCAGCAGAAGTCCTAAGAAATCCTAAGTTGCATTAACAGAGGGATACGGTCAAGATCAAAGGAGGTACTAATATCACTCTATAAAGCCTTAGTAAGACCACACCTAGAATACTGCATCCAGTTTTGGTCACCACAATGTAAAAAATAGGTTGAGACTCTAGAAAGAGTGCAGAGAAGAGCAACCAGGATGATTAGGGGGGCTGGAGGCAGAAACATATGATGAACAGTTATAGGAACTGGGCATGGCTAGTCTAGTGAAGAGAAGGACCAGTGGAGACATGATAGCAGTCTTCCAATATTTGAGAGGCTGCCACAGAGAGGAAGGGGTCAAGCTATTCTCCAAGGCCAGACAAGGAATAATGGATGGAAACTGAACAAGGAGAGATAAATAAGCTACAATTTCTGGAAACAGAAAATAGTCTAGGAAAGCTCTTCAACCAGGTGTTAAGTTCAGATTTTTTTCTCAACCAAGGAACAAAATGAATTGCACTTTTTAATTGCACTTTCATATTTGACACAGTCTGAAATAAACATTGGACATGTGCACATAAAAATACATAGCCACTGCATTACATATATCAAGAAATTTATTACTTTCCTGACATGGCTGAAATTCTCCCACAAAGCATCAGGATTCAGACAAAGCTGAACATTTGCTAGTGATACTGCTAGAAATCGCCAAAGAACTATTCGTTCTTTATAACATTACCAAAATTTCCTTAAGTTGTTCTGGTTAACCAAGGAGTCACTCCATTAGATAGCATCTCAAAACTCTGAATATAAGCATAGTTCAATATCTTCCTTTAAGGGAAAAAGCAGCAAAATATGAATGTTAAAAAAAATCACACTGTTTTGTTTATTGGAAGCTGAAATTAAGAGGCTACTTGTAATTAATGTATACAAATGTAAACTATATTAAAAATACTTGATTTGAATTAAAACTGTAACCACCAGATAGATGACCCTCACTCTGTCAAATACCTAGGAGTACTTATCTCAAACGATCTAAGCCCCAGAGCTCACTGTAACAGCATTGCCAAAAAGGCTTTAAGAGTTGTTAATCTTATTTAGCAAAGCTTCTTCTCCAGCAACATTGAATTGTTAACTAGGGCATATAAAACCTTTGCCAGACTAATTCTCAAATACAGCTCATCTGTCTGGAACCCGCACTATATATCGGACATTAACACAATTGAGCAGGTTCAGCGGGATTTCTCTAGAAAAGTATTTCACTCCTCCACTCACGATAGAATTCCCTTTGCCTCTAGGCTCGAAATTTTGGGGCTTGACAATGTAGAACTCCGCCACCTGCAGTCCAATCTAAGCATTGTTCACAAAATTGTCTGCTATAACATCTTGTCATCTTGTCAATGACTTCTTCAGCTTCAACCACAATAGTGCACGGGCAAACAATCAATACAAACTCAAGGTAAATTGCTCCCAACTTGATTGCAGGAAATATGACTTCAGCAACAGAGTGGTCAATGCCTGGAACACCTTACCTGACTCCGTTGTTACAGCCTCAACCCCTCACAGCATCAACCTCAAACTGTCTACTGTGGACCTCACCCCATTCCTAAGAGGTCCTTAAAGGGGGTGTGCACAAGCACACCAGCATGCCTACCGTCCCTGTCTTACTGTCCCCATTTATCTGTATTTACTCCCTTTGCTCATGTTTATGTTCATACTTATACTTATTATCTTATTATACTTATTATCTTATTATACTTATTATCTTGACAAACAAATAAATAAAATAAGTAAATAAAGTATCCGTTCCCAACGTGTAAGCTATATACTTTAAGCTTGGATCTTCAGAGTTCTACAGCTAGCATAATGAGGCATGTGGGTTACAAAATTCACAAATAAATGAATTATCTGGAGAATGGAAAAATCCTATATTTGGCACTTTCCAAGTAGTTTGGATGATGACTCAAAAAGTCCCTTGAAATGAATCACATTATTTGCAGCTGAACTGAAGCTGTAACCATCTGAAGAAACCTAGATGGCCTATTTCACATGTATTGTTTGAGACCTGAGCATCCACCTGAGAATCGGCATGTTTCCAAAAAGCCACATTCTAAAATAGCATAAAAACCAAGTAAAAGAAAAAAAAAGAAGCTTACTTTCCCAGGGAAGGAAAATGGTGGAGGTGAAAAAGGAGAATGATGGGAGCAGATGCTTTTTTTCGCAGCTGATCATCTAAAGCAGGCATTACTAGGGAGGAGGAACACATCCTAATGGTCTTTTACTTCTTTTCATGTGTATTCCCACCTGAAACATCAGCAAAGGAAATTAATTTGTACCAACAATTGGGCTGAAGGAATTAAAACCAACAATCCAGCAAGATATCCCCATTAGATTTTATGTGTAAGTTTTTAGTTAATTGTTTGATTAATTGTTCCAGCGATTCCAGCTGCAACGGGTAGAAAGCACTAATAAATGGCAAGATCTGATGGCTCTTGATTGAGTTTGGAAGCTAAGCAGAATTAAACCTGGTTAATACTTATATGGGAGATGTTTAGGAAATCTCAGGATTGGGAAGCTGAAAATCCTGGAAAATGATGAACCACTTTCATATTGTTGATGATAATTTTGCAGGAACATGTATTTGAATACGCCAGGAACAAGCTTGACTGGAAGAAAATGTTTTCTCTTTTACTGCATTAAAAACAAGTGGATCTTCCTGGTGTTATATTGATGTAACTTTGGAAAGGTAAATAATGTTTTGCACCTCAATGCATCAAAAGCCCTTCATAATTCAGTAAGAGAGGACCTATGATTTCATCAGAATAAAACATTTATCAGATTGATCAAACGTTCACGTATTTTAGCTGGCAGTTTTAATCAGAAACAATTTGTCACATTCAGTGCCTGAATGTTTTTTTCCACCTAGCAAATATATATATATATGAAGCAGTGGTATTGATTTTTTTTTTTACTACCAGTTCTGTGGGTGTGGCTTGGTGGGCATGGTATGGTTTAGTGGTGTAGCCTGACTTGGTGGGTGTGGCTTGGTGGGCGTGGCAGGGGAAAGTTACTGAAAAATCCCCATTCCCTCCCCACCCCACTAACCTACTTTCCAGCTCCATTCTCCTGTGCAGGGCAACAAAAGAAGACCCAGCTGATCAGCTGGGACTCAGGAGGTGAAGAATAGATGGCAGCAGGGCCAGTCAGAGGTGGGATTTGCCAGTTCACTGAACCACTCAAAATTTCTGCTACTGGTTCTCCAGAACTGGTTGAATACTACTTGTGATCTGGAGTCTTGATTAACAATTGACTTGCTAATACTTTAAATCTAACAACTTGCTCCACACCCATTTGCATAAGCCTCCAAGTGGCTTCAATACTCTGTAAAACACAGGTGTCAAACTCGTGGCATTACGTTGCCGTCATATGATGTTTCGTGACATTTTTTTCCCTTTGTGGAACTTGGGTGGGCATGGCCCATGTGTGATGCATCCAGCCCACGGGCCTCAAGTTTGACACCCCTGCTGTGAAAGGATGCAAACTACCAGCTGTCTGTAAGGAATATAAATCCTTCCATTCCCCACCATCCCATCAGAGCTGAAGAAGCTTCTTGGATGAGAAGCAAAACATCTTCAAAGAACAACCAGAAAGTCCAGTTGCCTCTTGAAAAAAAGCAGCTTTGGGACACCTTTCCTACTTTATCCAATACCAAGGCAACACAGCTCTTCAGACACTAAATCCTCTGTCCAGTGATTTCATCAAACACTGTTTTTAGATCTGTCTCTAACTGTGCTGCTGGCTTGCTACAAGTAGTTTGACCCTGACAACTGGTCTAAATTTTCCTACTGTGGCTTTTAGAGCATAGTTTCATTGTCAGCGTTCCAACTAACCAACTCCAAACCAATAAATTATGAGACAATCAATTCCTCACTATTCCATTTTATTAGAGTTGTCATATTGGCACATCTGGAAAAACCTAAATCTGAGAGTTCCGGATTTTCCGTTCCCAAAAAAGAAATCCAAGATCCATCCCCTGCACCCATCAGTCCATCACACGGCCCAATCGAATCTTCGTCCCCACTGGAGACCTTCCTCCAGACACTCCCCTTCAGGGGCAAGGCAACGTGTCCTTGACTCTCTGAGAAAGAATGTTGTTGTGTCTAGTCTTCTCCCCCACTATGAAATCCCCCCTTCCAAATTTCCAGGAACTGAATGTGGCAGACTTGAAGCTTCCAAAACCAAAAGATGGCTTCCAAGGCTGACACTTATTTCATCTTTTGAACCCATCCAGGGCTGGGCTGCTGTGGGTTCGCAGGGGTTCAGGAGAGCCCCTAAGATTCTGTGCAGTTCAGAAAACCCCCAAATCCCACTCCTGCCTGGCTCCGCCCACCCTGCCACTCCCCTCCCAGGAGTCTCCACACGGCCCATTTTGGATGCTGGTAAGTGCAGGGCGCATGCAGAGGCTCAGGGAGGATGAAAAATGGGCCTCCCAGAAGTTCAGGAAGGCCAGAAATCAGCCAGTTTCTGGCTTCCAGAGAGCCTCTGAAGCCTGGGAAGGCTGTTTTCACCCTCCTGGAGGCTCAAGGAAAGCCTCCAGAGCCCAGGGAGAACAAAAATGCCCTCCCTGCCATGGTGCAGGAGGCTGACTATGCTATGCCATGTCACACCCACCCAGCAATCGGGCAAAGAACCCTTGGCTAAAATTTTTGAAGCCCACCCCGGAACACATTGTATCCCTATCTCGATCACCTTAAAGGAGCTGAAGAATCAGCCAATCTCCTGCCTCAGGATTGCTTATCAAGGGCCATAGGATTGCAGTTTAATTGCTTCAGTTCTCCAAAATGATAGAGTATCGTTGCCTTTAGTTCAGGCACTCTTGGGATTGGAGCTGTGCAGCTGTTTCGTTCTGAGTATATTCTTTCCATTGTTCATTTTCCGCAAACAGCCTTTTCCATTTAAGACATTTTGTAGGTTATGAGGGTATTGTGCTGAGCGAGCCAGATGTCTGTGTGTGTGTGTTGGGAGGGAAGAAGCCAGAACAATCCATTTCTTTTTTTAAAAAAAAAATACCCCTCTCTGTTACTTTCATGTGTCTTAAATAAATCGACCCCATTTCTGTGTGTGGAAATACTAATCTGCATCCATAATGGAAAAGATGTAAAAAGTAAAAAAGAAAAAGACTCTAGGTAATAGACAAGCAAAAAAAGGAATTGGAAGAAAATAATGCATCCAATAAGATTTATTATAAGCATATTACTCTCTCTGTGTGTTATGTATTGAGCATGGGTTGGAATAAATGGAGACAGCCTCTGAATGGTGAACTTCAGCTCTTTATTTGCATAGTGACTTCTAAATTAACAACAGTGAACTCTGCCTTAAATAGGCAACCCTTGTAAGCTTTAACCAATAGCGAGCTAGGACCACTAGCTCTTTCAACCAATAGTAACTCTCCGTTAAGGGCCAATCGGATTCCTCAGAACTGGCCAATCCGATTTGGCCACTTAATAGCCAATCAGAAGTGCAGGGCCAGAACCCTGCACTTTACCTCAAGCTCACACTTTATTACTTTATTGTATACACAACACTCTGAATCACTTACTCTATCACAATTTACTTCAATATACTTCAAATATGGAGCGTGCTGAAGCCTTAAAGTTGAGTTTTAATGTAGAGTCACAAAATAAGAAACATGTATATACAATGACACAATAACTGTTAATGGAAATGAGATTTATGTATTTTTAAAGAATAAAAATTTAATTTTTTTTTAAAAAAGTTGAGTTTTAAGATTAAGAACTTGGAATTTTTCAAAATAATACTTTGGCCTAGAAAGCAGCATAGGAGCAAATGTAAGTTTTCCGTTCTATCATCATACTAAACTGGCTGGTTTTCTACAAACCATTGGTATTATCCCCCAAAATAAGTTTCGCATTCAAATGCTAAATAAAGAGCACAAGCAGAGGTGGGTATTCAGCAGGTTCTGACCAATTCTGGACAACCGGTAGTGGACATTTTGAGTAGTTCAGAGAACCGGCAAATCCCACCTCTGACTGGCCCCGCCCCCATCTATTCCCTGCCTCCCATTGAGTCCCAGCTGATTGGCTGGGTCTTCTTTTGTTGCCCTGCACAGGAGAACGGAGCTGGAAAGCAGGTTCATGGGGTGGGGAGAGAATAGGGTTTTTACAGTATCCTTCCCCTGGAGTGGGTTGGGAATGGAGATTTTACAGTATGCTTCCCCTGCCATGCCCACCAAGCCATGTCCACAGAACCGGTAGTAAAAAAAATTTGAATCCCACCACTGAGCACAAGCTAATCTTCCATACAGATTTCAACTTATGACCACAACTGACCCAGAGGTGGTATTCAGCAGGTTCTGACCAGTTCTGGAGAACCGGTAGTGGACATTTTGAGTAGTTTGGAGAACCAGCAAATACCACCTCTGACTGGAGATTTTACAGTATCCTTCCCCTGCCACGCCCACCAAGCCACACCCACAGAAACGGTAGTTAAAAAATTTGAATCCCACCACTTAATTGATCCCAACATTTCTGTTGCTAAGGAAGACAGCTGTGAAATCAGTTTCACCCCATTTGATGGCCTCGCTTGTTGTTAAGGAAATCACTGCTCTTTTTAAGTTAGTAACACGGTTTTTAAGTGAATCCAGCTTCCCCATTGACTGTGTTTGTCAGAAGTTTGCAAAATGGGATCACATGACGATCATGCAACCGTCATAAATATAAGTCAGTTGCCAAGCATCTGAATCTTGATCCCATGACATGGGGATGCTGCAGTAGTTGTTTGTGCAAAGAGCGATCATGCATTGCTTTTTATCAGTGCCTTTGTAACTTTGAATGGTCACTAAATGAACTCTTGTAAGTTGAGCACTTCCTAATAAAATAAAAGAAGGCTGTGGGGAGAGATGACAGCAATACTGCAGATCCTGTTATGGGGAAGAAGTATGAACAAGCACTAGAGTAGGAATGTCAAACTCTAGGACTGTGGGCTGAATCCAGCCTGTGGGGTATTAAATCCAAGAAACAGCAAAGGACTGGCCGGCAATGCTTCTGCCGGTGAAAATGGAGCTCCATTTTTGCAGAAAATACAACTGCTCCAAACTCAATTGCAGAAAATACGACTTTAGCAACAGAGTGGTTAACGCCTGGAACACCTTACCTGATTCTGTGGTTACATCCTGAAACCCCCAAAACTTTAACCTCAAACTGTCTACCGTGGACCTCACTCCCTTCCTAAGAGGTCTGTAAGGGGGCCTGTATAAGCACACCAGTGTGCCTACCATCCCTGTACTATTGTCCCCATTTATTCGTACTCATATATTATGTATATACTTATGCCTGTTTATACTTGATATGTTTTTATGTTATATTCATATTTATACTTGTTTTCTCATACATGCTTGACAAACTAAATAAATGAAAAGTAAATAAACGTAAGAAAGTAAAAAAGTAGGGATCATCGGAATAAAAGGGCTCAAGTGTCAGGAACTGAACGCATGGGTGACACAGTTCCCAAAATCATCCTAAAAGCCAAATGGGAAGTAAAATAATAGAACAATTCAGCTGGAAGAGGTTCCTCACCCCAGTCCCATTCAAAAAGCTGTCTTTAAGGATGTGTGTTCTTCTGATTCCAGCTCATCTTGTTCTACCCTTTAAGAGATAACAGATAATCAGAGTTGGAGGGGACCTTGTAGGTCATCTAGTCCAACCCCCCGCCCAAGCAGGAGACCCTACACCATTTCTGACAAATGGCTGTCCAATCTCTTCTTGAAAGTTTCAAGTGATGGCGCTCCCACAACTTCCAAGGGTAATCTGTTCCATTGGTTAATTGTTCTCACTGTCAGAAAGTTTCTCCTTATTTACAGGTTAAATCTCTCCTTGTTCAATATCCATCCATTATTCCTTGCCTGGTCTTCAAGTGCTTTGGAAAATAGCTTGACCCCTTCCTCCCTTTGGCAGCCTTTCCTGGTCAGGAACCCGTCTTCGAATGTGCTGAACAAAATCCAGCCTTAACAATCATTCATTCAAGACATGGAAACAGGGAGGCCCTGAGGTTTGGTTTGAGGTCTGAGAAATTGGCTATCTCTCTTGGTTGCCTTGTGGCTTAATTCTAAATATGTTGTTATTAGCAACAAAGGAATGTTTTTCTTCCCAGAGAAGCGTTGAGCAAGGTGATGGTATATGGTAGGAGGCAAATATTTCAGGAATTCATAATGTACAATTTTAGTTGATATATGTTCTACCAGTTAGCATTATAAATTGTGCTGTCTAAACCAACAGTGCCATCTACAGTGCCTTGTACATGACGCTGCTGCTGAGAATGGAAATCCTTGGTGTTATTTTTAATAAGCTTCCTTTTCAAAAGAAATTAGATGAAGCCAATTGGTCTTAAAAGCTAGTTCAGATTCTTTCGCCTCTTCCACCAACCAAAGTGACATTCAAATCAGGCTTGTTTATCCCCTTTGTGTGATTAATTCTAGGTTTGCCATTCATGGGAAAGCAAAAAAGACAACAACCCACAACCCCAGAATGGACAACAGCAGCATTACATAATCAGCAATGAAATATCATACTAAGGTAAAGGTAAAGGTTCCCCTCGCACATACTTGCTAGTCGTTTCCAGTTCTTGGGGGCAGTACTCATCTCTGTTACAAAGCCGAAGAGCCAGTGATGTCCAAAGACGTCTCTGTGGTCATGTGGCTGGCAGGACTAAACTCTAAAGGCGCACGGAATGCTGTTAGCTTCCCACCAAAGGGGTCCCTATTTTTACATGCTTTCCAAAAGCTAGGTTGGCAGAAGCTGAGCTCCATTATGCGGCACTAGGGTTTCGAACCACTGAACTGGCAACCTTTCTGATCAACAAGCTCAGTGTCTTAGCCACTGAGCCACCGCATTCCCTATAATGTCATACCACACAACCATAAATGTAAAAGATTATCTGTGGCAGAGAAACAAATTCTCCTTCAAGGATATCTGTAGGGCATATTTCCAAGAAGGTCAAGATGTCATCCACAATTAAAGATCCATCCATTTCTTATGTGTGACTCCTGACTGCCACTCCACTTCTCCTAGAGGTGACCTCATTCTCTCTTCTTTCTCTGTCAGGTTCTGTTTAAATGTGTGTGTGTGTGTGTGTGTGTGTGTGTGTGTGTGTAGACATATACACACACATTTATTGAAGATTACAGTAATAAAATTAATGCAAACTAAAGTTAGAGGAAGGGAGGGAGGGAGAGGGGAAGGGAGGGAGAGAGGGAGGAAAGGAGGGAGGAAAGGAGGAAAGAGGGAAGGAAGGAAGGAAGGAAGGAAGGAAGGAAGGAAGGAAGGAAGGAAGGAAGGAAGGAAGGAGGAGGGAGGGAGGGAGGGAGGGAGGGAGGGAGGGAGGGAGGGAGGAAGGAAGGAAGGAAGGAACTATTCCTTACTTTTACTTCTAAAAATCATAATCATTAATTCATTCAAATATTGTTACAGAATTTGATTGCTCTTCAATTCTTTTTTTGTCTCATGACAAAGCCTTTTTCAAGGCATCTTTGTGGAGGTGTTTTTTTTTTAAACAAGAAGCTGTCTGGAGCATTTATGGGAAATCTGAAGTCCTCTGTTGGTCCAGAAAGGTTTCAAAGTCCAGTCTGCTCATTTTTAGTTTCTTCACAATGGAACAAAAATTGTTGGCCAATGGATATTTTTCCCTCTTTAGTCCTGGGATTTTCTTTTCTATCCAAACCTAACTTTACTTAGCTTTTTTCAAGATCAGCCAAAATTTGGCAGGTTTACTTTCATGACTGTATTAATGATGTTACTAGTCTCAGTTTAGCCAAGGAAGACTGCAGCTATAGATCATACTCAACTATGCCCAGAGCTAGAAAGAAGAAACAGTGCTGATTTTTACTTCCTGCACTTTTGAAAGATGACATAAATAGATGCAATTGGGAAAACTAATTTATTTGACGAGAATAAAAGAAAAATGAAGATGACTGCATAAATAGATCTAAAAGTAGAAACAAAACTGTCGTGTCCGTCGTGGGAAAGGAGACTCGGAGCCAGTGACTCAGTTTCAGCTCTTTATTAGGTCCCAAGATCAGCTCGGGTTTAAAGAGAAAAACAGCGGCTTTTATTCTCTGGCCGCGGCGGCCACGGCCAATGGCACCGCTTTGAATCTCCAGTGATTAGTTTCCACCAATCACGGGAGATTCGTTACGGGCCAATCAGTGTGGCTTGCTCGGCCAATGAGATCACCATGCGCTTTGGCCAATCACAGCACGGCACTTGCAAGTATGCTAATGACTGTACAGAACACTCCTCCCCTCTTGGTACAGTCCTACGTAACATAGTTCCATAAGTAGGCGGGGCTTCGTACTTGCCTACTTGACCTGCGCAGGTTAGTTGTTGCTTGGCTCCCGGCCGGTTCGGTTGGGTTCTGTGTTGCTTTCTGCCTCGTTGATGGAACCACCTGGAAGGCCTTGCCGGGCCTTTCATCACAGCTCCCTCCCGGTCTACCCGGGCTGATTGAGCTGCGGTTGTTGCCGCTCCCGCCTTGTCTTTCTGGGCTGGTTGAGCTGGCTTGGCTGCTTCTCCCTGGTGAGGCTTCGAGATGGCTGGTTTCTTTCTATTGGTTTTTGGTTCCCGGGGTATTCCCTCCTCTCTTGGTTTGTGTTATGGGGGCTGTCTGTGTCTGTTTGCATGTCGGTTGTGTTTCCCGTGGTTGTCCTCAATCTTATTTGATCGATGTGGTGTTTCCATGCTCGTCCGTCGGTTGTTTGCAGGTGGTACGAGTGGGGACCTGTCAGCTGGGTTATAGTTGCCGGTACCCAAAGTGGATCTCCGGTAAGGTTCTTTGCGTAGACTGCATCACCTGGGAAGAATGTTTGGTTTTTGCTTGAGGAGTTTGGGGTTTTTTCTGGGTTGTATGTGGGGTGCAGTCTGTCAAGTGGGGACCTTAATTTCCTCCCCATTAATAGTTCTGCTGGGCTTTTGTTGGTAGTCGTGTTCGGGGTTATGTGTTGTATAAAGAGCATTTTGTTTATTTTCTCTTGGATTTCCCCGTGTTCAATTTTTTGGATTGGTTTTTTTGTGAATTGAACCATCCATTCCGCCCTCCCGTTCACCGCCGGATGTGCCAGTGCTGTGAGTGCGTGTCATATGCCCCATTCCACTAGGAATTTTTTGAATTCCAGCGAGGTAAATTGGGGCCCATTATCCGAAATGATGACATCTGGGAGGCCGTGGGTTGCGAACAGCTTGCTGAGTTCCTTGGTCACGGCTTCCGTGGTGGTGGTTTTCATGTTGCTTACCTCCAACCAGTTGGAGTAAGCATCTACCGTGATAAGGAATATATGTCCTTTCGTGAGCCCGGCAAAATCTATGTGAATCCTGGACCATGGTCCCCTGGGGGTTTCCCATTCCAGGATCGGTGCTTGGTCTGATTTCTTGGCAACGTTTGCATGTTGCCACCCAAGTCTCGATTTGCTTATCCATCCCTGGCCACCAGGCGTAACTCCTGGCCAGGGCTTTTGTTCTAACGATGCCCGGGTGCCCCTCGTGTAACAACTCCAATACCTTCCCTTGTAACCTTTCCGGAATAACAACCCTATCCCCTCAAAGTACACAACCTTTTTGTAATGAGAGTTCTGTTTGCTGGTTCTGGAATGTCCTGAATGATTCATCATCATCTTTTTCTAGCCACCCCTTTTCTACCCAATGTAACACCCGCACCAGACGTTTGTCTTTATTAGTCTCGCGGGCAATGTCTGACGCGGTTATGGGTAGATCGGGCAGAGTCTCTATGCTGAGGGTGGCTGTTGTGGGTGCTGGGTTGGTGTCTAGGTTGGGTAATGGCATGCGGCTCAGGGCGTCTGCGTGGGTGATTGTCTTACCTGGTTGGTGTGTGAGCCGGTAGCTGTAGGCGGCAAGGAATTCGGACCACCTTGTCATTCTAGGAGATAGAATGTTCGGGGTGGCCCTGTTCCCTGCCAGGATTCCCAGCAGCGTCTTGTGGTCAGTGATGATGGTAAACATGCAGCTGTAGAGGTACTCGTGGAACCTCTTCACTGCGGCGACGATAGCCAGGGCCTCTTTGTCCAGTTGACTGTAATTTCTCTCCGGTTTGGTGATTGTCCTTGAAAAGAAGGCAATGGGTGCTTCTTTTCCATCGGGGAGCGTGTGGCTGAGGACGGCGCCGATGCCAAAAAGTGAGGTGTCGCATGTGACGGCAAGTGGTAGGGTCTCATTGTATTGGATTAGGATGGCATCTGAGGTGAGCAGGTCCTTGGTTTTGCTGAAGGCGGCTTCCTCACATTTCCCCCAAGTCCAGGTGGCTGCCTTGTCCAAAAGCCTATGCAAAGGCTCCGCCGTGGTCACCTTTTGGGGCAGGAAAACATTATAAAAATTAAGCAGTCCAAGAAATGCCTGCAGTTCCATTTTATTCCATGGTGTTGGGACTTCTTTAATGGCTCTGATTTTTTTCGTGGTTGGGTGGATGCCGTGTTGGTCTAGGAGGTATCCCAGGAACTCGACCCACTCTGTGTACAGCTGGCATTTCTCTTTTTTCACCTTTAGCCCGGCCTCTTTGAATTTGGTTAGTACCTCCCTTAGATGACCCTCTAGTTCTTGTTGGTTGGCCGCTGACACTAGTACGTCATCGAAATAGGGCACCACTCCCTTAATTCCTTGTAAGAGTCTTTCCATGAGGCTCTGGAAAATTCCCAGAGCCATGCTGACTCCAAACTGGAGTCTGTTACAGCGAAATGCTCCCAGGTGGGTGACTATGGTCTGCGCCTCGGCGGTTTCTGCANGATGAGCTTGTCAATTTGCTCGTCGATTTTGGGCCGGAGTGCAAAAGGTACCCGCCGTGGTTTTAGGCATATTGGGGGAATGCTGGGGTCTAGGCTGAAGGAAATAGGGGGCCCTCGGTACTTGCCTAGGGTGCCGTTGAACACTTCCTGGAAGTCCCGTGCCAGTTGCTCTTCCCAGTCAACATCTGCGACATGGTCAACGCCCATAACCTCAATCCCGAGTGGTGCAAACCACTGTAGTCCCAAAAGGCTGGGGCGGTCTCGGTCCATGATCATCAGGGGAAGCTTTGCTGTGCAGCCCTTGAAGGTCACTTTGAACTGTCCGGTTCCGACTACCGGGATGCGGTTCCCCTGGTAGTCTCTGAGGATTAGTTTCTGGGTTTCCAACCTCCTCTTGTGGATTTCCGGCACCAAATGCCTGATTTCTCACCAGGCAACCATGGAGAGGTAGGACCCGGAGTCCACCTCCATTTTGCATGGTTTGCCTTCGATGCCCACTTCTATGCATACCTTCCAGGCGTCTGTGGTGGATGAGTGGCCGATGACGACCATCTGGTAGGTTTCCTCTTTCTGCCGGGTTTCGCCGCTTCATTGGTTCCATCCATCTCAGTTCCAGCAATTTTCAGCTTGGCGGTCTCTGGCCCTGGGGAGGGTGCTGTCTCGTCTCTGGTTGTTGTGATCTCACCGACAGGGGCTGTAGGCTTTTCTCAGTCGGCAGACTCGGGCGATGTGACCTTTTTTTATCGCAGTGTCGGCAAATCGCGTTGAAAAACTGGCACTCCAATCGAGGGTGGTCGCCTCCACACCTGGCACAAGTGGTCCCCAACTTACGACTTCGCCGATCATGCCGATCTCGTCCTGTCTGGAGCTGAAGTATTTCTTCTTCCTCGTCCATGGTGTCGGAGGCGGAGTGGAAGTCGCCATGATGGGTGGTGGTTTCCCGGTGGCTTACTTCTGGGTGAGCCTCGGTCGCCCGGCCCGTCTCGGTGGTTGCAGTGCGTTCCCCGGTGTCCGGTCTCCACATTCGATTCGCCAATTTCCAGGTTGCCTCGGCTGCGGTGGCTTCAGCAAGGGCATCGGCGAGGGCGATGTCGCCTTTTGCCATCAGCCGGCTTTGTAGGACTGGGTCTCTGAGTCCGAGCACGACACGGTCCCGCAAAGCCTCGTCCATGTCCGAGAACCCGCACATGCCCCCTAGGCCCCGTAGATCAGCCACAAAGTCGCTGATGCTCTCACCTGATCTCTGGTCCCGCCGGTAGAAATCGTGCTGCCTGATGAGGGTGGGCACGGCGGAGGCATAGTGGTTTCAGAGCAACGGCTCGAGGTCGGCCCAGTCCATCTCCTTCACGTCCCTGGGTTTTGTGAGAGCTTTTGCCATCTTGAACACTGCGGGCCCACAGTGTGTTAGGAAGATGGCTCTTTTCTTCTGCCCAGTTGCATCCTTCAAGTTGCTACTTTCAAGGAACATGAGGAATCGGTCTGTGTACGATTCCCAGTCCTCGGTAGCTGGGTTAAAGGGTGCGGGCGGTGTGATGCTGGCCATCTTGTTGGTCTCGCTTCCTCAGGACACGTGCTTGATGGGGTTAGTCTCGGGATCCCACCTTCATCGCCAGTGTCGTGTCTGTTGTGGGAAAGGAGACTCGGAGCCAGTGACTCAGTTTCAGCTCTTTATTAGGTCCCGAGATCGGCTCAGGGTTTAAAGGGAAAAACAGTGGCTTTTATTCTCTGGCCGCAGCGGCCGTGGCCAATAGCACCACTTTGAATCTCCCACGATTAGTTTCCACCAATCACGGGAGATTCGTTATGGGCCAATCAGTGCGGCTTGTTCAGCCAATGAGATCGCCGTGCGCTTTGGCCAATCACAGCACGGCGCTTGCAAGTATGCTAATGACTGTACAGAACAAAAACTAATTTCTACATCGGTGATTTTGAGTTTCACGCCTGTAGAACAGTATATTCCTCAAGTACTATGGTGTTACGGCACAAACTGTGCCATCAAATTATGCATAATTATTTTTAATTTGCTA
Source organism: Emydocephalus ijimae (assembly GCA_004319985.1). NCBI lineage: Eukaryota > Metazoa > Chordata > Lepidosauria > Squamata > Elapidae > Emydocephalus > Emydocephalus ijimae. Next base: position 9,534 of record BHEV01016831.1, on the reverse strand, counting down.
CACTAATATAAAGTTGGATGAAAACAAAAAGAGACAATTGAAACAACATCTTGAGTGTTTGAGGAATATTAATGCCACATTCTTGGCACAGACATCTATCGATCAGAAATCGAATGAAAGTGGACATGTATAATATTTCATTGTCCATGAAATGCCTGCATAAAGAAAGGTAGCTTGTTAGATTGAAGGTTTCCAGGTTAGCCTTTAAAAAGCAAATATATGCAAAAATTCTGCATTGGCAGCACTACTAATTAGAGTCAAAAATTTCAATTTCACCATTCAGATTTCTTCCATTTACTAAAATATGGCTGATGGATGAAAAAACTAAAGCTATAGCAGTTCAGAGGTGTTTGCGCCGTCTATTCTATATTTATTAATGCTACAATAAATACAACATTTGATCCTACAGCAGCACAGTATATGCTGAGCACTCAGCAAATTAATGAGGCCATATGAGCTGCTGATATTTTTATTTTTTTCAATCTAATAGAACAGACAATTCTCCATTAGGCTTAACCTGCACGATATACCTAAGAGTCATTCCATTTAATGGTAAATAAATACCTTTTAATTATTGATAGCAACGTGTAAAAAAAAGAGCATGACATGAAGCCAATAATAAAGAGAGAGCCATCCAGATTGCCAACCAACACAACATGACTTTGAATTATTTTCAGCCAGTGCTTCCCTTATTTTCAAAATCTGAATGTATACATTTGAACAGTAGTAGATATGCGTATAGCTAATTTAGTAAAAAAACAAAAAAGCCAAGGTTATGAAATGGCATAAATGTTATAGCCAGAGTTGCTTAACTTGGGCAGTCATATACATTTCTTTAAGAAATAAATACTATGCAAATATTATATGAGGCAAAGAGTAAAAATGTATTTCTATCCAGATATTCCTGGTTTTCTACATGCATTGTAATTGTATGTTTGCCTTTAAAGTAGTTGATTCATAGCAATTGACCCGACAAGTCTCTGCAGTTTTGTTGGCAACATTTTAAGATGTGGCAACATTGCTTTCTTTGAAGGGTTGAGAGAAGAGGGTTGGCCCCAAGTCACCCAGTTAGGAGGTTCTGGGTGCTCTCTGAGTTGGTTGTTTTCTCGAGGGTTTTTCAAATAAGAAGGAAGAAGTAAACAGCATCCCAATCAAGGAACTGTCAAATAAGCTAACAGTATATGTTCCATGCTTGTAGGCCTGCATTCCTATTGGTCCGGAAAAGCCGGGCCGTGATTGGACAGTTTAAGCAATCCTGATTGGTTCGTATACGGGCTGCCGCGATTGGGTAAAACCAAGCACGGCAAGCTCAAAAGCATGTCATAGGCTGCCTAGCTGCAGCCAGCTCTATAAAAAGGGCTGCTGCGGCAAGGGTCGGTGTCTCAGTATCTGATTTCCTAATAAAGAGCTGAGTCTCGCCTCCCCTTGGGACCCACCACCCAGACTTAACAATAAACAGCCCAGGGACACAGTGGCTCAGTGGCTAAGATGCTGAACTTGTCGATCAGAAAGGTTGGCCGTTCAGTGGTTTGAATCCCACCGAACGGAGTGAGCTTCGGCCAACCTAGCAGTTCTAAAATATGTAAAAAATGCAAGTAGAAAAATAGGGACCCCTTTTGGTGGGAAGGTAACAGCGTTCGGTGTACTTTCATCATTTAGTCATGTCAGACACATGATTATGGAGATGTCTTCAGACTGCACTGGCTCTTCAGCTTTGTAACGGAGATGAGCACCGGCCCCTAGAGCCAGAAATGACTAGCACATATGTGCAAGGGGAACTTTTACCTTTAAACAGCCCAACCAAAGAATCACCAAGATCACTCACACCAACACTGATAGGCCGAGCCACCATGTATAAACTGAGAGCAAACCCGATGCCTTACGAGCACTGATGATATAACCTAATTTGGATAATGAAATTTCTGCAAGAATGCAACCAAGCTCAGAGGGCACCATTATTTCAATCTTGTGCTACAAATATTTTCCTCTATCAGTATCACACAGTTGGCTTAGTGCCTAAGTCAGAAGAGAATGCACAGTCTACTGGCTTCTATCCCAATGCCTTTAAACCACTACACCAAAACAGTCAGCACGGGTTTGTTAAGAACAGATCATGCCAAACCAATCTTATTTCATTCTTCAACACAGTGACTAAATTAGTAGACCAGCAAAATACTGTGGACATAATATATTTAGATTTCAGCGAAGCATTCGACAAAGTAGACCACAACCTATTTCTTAGTAATCTAGAAAAAAAGTGGAATAGATAGCACCACCACTAGATGGACTCACACTGGCTGGCAAACCATACTCAATGAGTAGTCCTTAATGGGTCTAAGTCTACATGGAAGGAAGTAAGCAGTAGGGTGCCACAAGGTTCCATCTTAGGCCCAGTACTCTTCAATATCTTCATTAATGACTTAGATGAGGGAATAGAAGGGGAACTTACCAAATTTGCAGATGATACTAAGCTGGCAGGAATAGCTAGCACCCAAGAAGATAGGCTCAAGATCCAGATGGATCTTGACAGACTAGAACACTGGGCCATATCTAACAAAATGAAATTCAATGTAGAGAAAAGTAAAGTCCTACACTTAGACAAGGAAAACCAAAAGTACACATCTAGACTGGGTGAAACCAGGCTCAATAGCAGTAACTGAGAGGATCTTGGAGTCTTAGTGGACAACCAGCTAAATATGAGCCAGCAGTGTGCAGCAGCAGCCAAAAAAGCTAATGCAATCCTAAGTTGTATTAACAGAAGGATACAATCAAGATCAAGGGAAGTACTAATACCACTCTATAAAGCCTTAGTAAGACCACACCTAGAGTGCTGCATCT